>PJEM01017531.1:0-21694 GCA_004023845.1 Helogale parvula
CCCTTGGTTAATGCACAGCCCCAAAAAATAAGTATGTATCTGAATGTGATCTGTGTAAAACATCTATCATGCCAAATGATCACCTGGTTTGATTCATTTCCCTTAATAGTCTGCTAGGTGGCTATTTGTTTTCTTAGTCATCTGTGTTCCCTTCTAAAATGGACCCTTGGTCAAATGTATCTTTACACTATTACCTGTCCATCAGATAGTTTTAGAACTATATTCTTTTAGTATTCTCATTTGGTTAACATGCTAGGGCTGTTCCTATCATCCAGTTAAATCAAAATGTCTCTTGTGTCTTAAGACAAGATTGTTTATATAATCTTATGATGATTTGCTGTGAAGGGTCGTTTTTAGTGAGGGGAGAAATACTCAGAAAACTTAACTAGATATAGAAGGTGACTGCTAGTTCCACATTTCTTGTCTGAAACAGTGTTTCCATTTTTTAAAAATCATTTAGAAGCTATGTGACCCTCAAGGAAGTTGTCAAGGTTGAGATGTAGAAAGGGAATAAGTCCTGAATTAGGGGTGAAAGAGTGATGTTTTGTTGGTCAACCTTAACTACAGATCTTTGAAAATATAAAATTGCCACAATTACTTTTTAGAAAGTTTCTATTTATAGTATTTTCATTTTTTTTTCCTTTTTAAAGATAAATTGAACTTTTTTTTTTTTCGTAAAGTAAGTACTGATATAAAGGAGGGGACACACTCTTCTGGGCATTAACACTTGAAGATGAGCTACAGTCCTGCATGATGTGTGTCAAGATAAGAATAAATGGAAAATTCTCTGTAGAAACCGCCATGTGAAGTGTGTGTGGATGTCCCGTCTCTGGTGTTAGAGTTTTTAAGCGAATACAGTTTTTTTGGTCAGTTAAGTCCTGCTTTTTGGCAGAATTCAGCAAGAGAAACAGTGCCTTTGTAGAGGCTTGGCTTTTCTGAAATCCTCCACAAAATGGTAAGTTGTGGGGTGAGTACACATCACGCTAGCAAAAGGCCATCTGAAATGTCCTTGCTCCTGTGTGAGTGTGGTGCCGGAAGGGGCTTTAAAAAAATACATGTTTAATAGAAGATCACCATTTCTTATTTCTTCCTTCTGGATTTTTCTTTAACACTTTGTTCATGTCTCTACTATAACATCTGTCTGATTATCTTTTAAAGGTATAACCATCCTTTCTTATTAGATGTTTCTGCTACCTTTCAAACATGCCTTGTTTATTTTTCTATTGCTGTGTGATGGCATACCACTGATGGTGGTGTGGGATTAGTGTTTATATGTGAATGATTAACTGACCACCTCCTGTTGACCCCCTCTCCCCTCCCGTCCCAAGAGAAGGACAATGTTATGATAATAGCCTCAGCTCTAATTCAAGAAATGAGGCTTCCTTTCATTTCAGGGTGGAAATGAAGGAAGGAAGGAAAGATGCAGAGCTTCTGGAAGTTAGAAGCAGGGATGGCACTGAGAATGCTCCTTGTCTCCTGACCCTTATTAAGCCTGTGCTCTCTTGACAACTTGTAAATTACATTATTTCTTTAACTTTGCGTAGGAGCAAAGGAATGCTGTGTGGATAAGTGGAGGCCATACCTGGGCTTAATTTTCATGGGCAATTACGTTTACTTTGATGGATGGAGCTATGGATGCAGAACTGATAGAGGAAAGCCGGGGCCTTCTCGCTGCTCCACCAAATCACATATGACTAGAAATTGCAACCAGACAGCAGTCTGCGAGGCAAGCAGTAGGGGCTCCGCCGTCTGTGCCTGCTGTGGATGTCTGGCACCCAACAGTACCAGATTTGGTGCAAGTGGGGCTTATGTTTAGGAAACTTTGCCAATTTTTTTTTCTTGAAAAGTGGATTCTGGCTTTGTTTCTGCATACTTGTGTAGGACTAAAAATGTCTCCTAATTGCAAATTTGTTTATTATAACCAAAGCCTTAGATGTGAGCTACTCTCTCTATACTGCAGTGCTGTGTGTGAACATTTGCAGCTGCTTTTGACAAAGTAAAATTATGTTAACATTTTTCATTTTGATAGCTTTTAGGTCTAAATGTAAGTGTAATTCCTAAATTATCTGCCTTCTCCCATGCATGCTTTTAAGTAGTCAAATCATAGTAGTTTCTTTAAAATGTTTTTTTAATTAAAAACATTTTTAATGTTTACTTTTGAGAGAGAGATAGAGGTGAGGGGGAGAGGGGAAGAGAGAGAGACAGAGACAGAGAATCTGAATCAGACTCTAGACCCCCAAACTGCGAGATCAGGACCTGAGCCAAAGTTGGATGCTTAAGTGACTGAGCCACCCAGGCACCTTTTATAAAATACTTTTTAAAATTAGTATCTTCTGTCTTTTTTATCTTTTGAAATATCATCTTGTGTGAGAGTACCACTTCTTCTCAAATCATCCTGCTCCCTTGACACTTTCCCTCTGACAAATTTCATAACTTTCTGGGAGTGGTATTCTACCTCTATTTACTCCTCTTCATTTTGGTTTGAACATTGAAACTCAGGCGCTGAGTTTCCCTTCTTATTTTTTTTTTCTAATTTTTTTCACAACCCATGATGCTGTTTATTTTGCTTGGGCAGATATGAATATTTTTCTCAGTGCCATTTTCCCCTGTTTTTTTCCCTGTGTTTATTGTCTGATATTCATGCTTTTCAGGACTTTTTTTTAAATTAAGAAAATAAGTCTTTCCTAGGAGTGTAATTCCTTATATGTAATAAATAAATTCCTTATATGTCAAAAATAAGAAGTGAACAATAATGTTTCTTCTGTGCCCCCCCCCCCATAAAGTGCACAGTACCAAAATCCACGCAGTTGTCCAAGTCTGAAATCCAGGAACTGTGCTAGATTTGCACTCATTCGCCCACCCTCTCTTTCAGATAAAGCACCACATCTTCCCAAATAATCTTTGCTGCGTCACTGTCCTTCTCACCAGGGTTCTTCCTACGTGAGCTCACAGTTTACTGTCTGCGTTACTGCACAAGACTCCTAAATTGTCTGCCTTCCTCAAGTTTCTGCCCATTGGCCGCTCTCCCTGTATCATTTCAGACTTGTCTGTGTAGCTTTCTTAATGTCAAAGCCGAGTAGTCATTCTCCTGCTTAAATCCTCTGCTGGGTTCCAAGAGCTTTCAGGCTGTTAAGTTCAAGCTCATTAGTGTGGTATACATGGCTTTTCATGACCTAGCCTTTTCCTCTCTGGCCACTTTCCCAAAATACCACATACTTAGACTATGATGAGCTAGTTTTAGTCATTTATGTTGCGGTATACCATTGCGATTTTCCATGTGTCTTGGCTTTACCTTCGAGTCACTCTTCATCTCCTTCCCCTTTATGTAACTAATTTTTTTTTCCTAGCTCCTCGACACTGGGCATTGTTGTCACCTCCCGAGTGTCTAATGTGAATGCCTGTCCCCTGTACCCCCCCTAGTGTCGGGCACATCTCCTTCCTGGCACTCATCATCCCCTATTCGTGTGTTTTAGTTCACTGTCCTTTGATAGTAGGCAGAGAGTCTCTGGGGTCTATTGTAGTGGCTGAAATGGATGAGTACATGGATGAATGAGCCTAAGAAATAGTTTAATTGGTCTCCTTTCCATATTTTCACTTTTAATCAAGCCTTGCCTCCTTCAGTTAATTTTAAATCCTGATGAGGGTATCACATTTAAGCAATTGTAACCTTAAATGTTAGATCTTAGCATATTACCAAGACTGATATTGTTGACCCTACATTCAGATGCATAATCAGACAAGCAGAATAAAAGATTTAACCCATAAACTCCAGTGACTTCATAGAAAGAGCTTTAGAGAAGAACAAAGGAGCCCTTCACTTAACTAACAGGTGCTTCTGCTATGTATTCCTATTTCTTGTTGTTACTGGTTAAGATATGTTAACTTTTTAGAGGTTAATGTGATGGTGCTAGGCCCTCTCTGGGGCATGATTGATCAGTTTAAATGTAATCTGTGTCGGTGACATGTAAAATTGTAGTGTTGAGAAAATTCAACAACAGTTAGGATCTTTTAAAAAATGATCAAAGTATGACAAGATTCATGACTGTTATAGTGATACTCTTTGAGATTACACATTTTAGTCTTGAGGCAGAGCTTGTTTTAATGACACTGTTTAGAAATCCCTTGAGTTTATAAAAGAACATATAATAGAAAGAGGTTATTTTATTTTATCAGCTATCACATGAGAGTCCTCACTGGGGTCTTTCACTGTAAAAAGTAGCTGTGTGTTTGTGTATTATTTTGAGTATGGAAGGACCATAGTTCAGCCTGTTGGTTTGTGAAAGGATAAGTGGAGAGGACAGAGAAAATAGCCGGTCAGGGCTTGGCTCTTACCTGCCTCAGGTAAGCAGGGCAAGAATAATTCTGTGGAACAAGAGGAAGTTTGTCATGAATTTGTGTAACTTAAAACAACACCAGCAACACCATTTTCACTTTCTGATTCTTTCTGTTTACTACCCTCTTTTTAAACTGCTTTTCATAAGTGAAAAGATCTATAAATACAAAGTGTCCTAGTACTGTCCCCATGTGCTGTGTCTTCCATGTATACTTTCCTACTCTAATTAACCACCTATGTCATAGGTTTTATCTCAGATTTAGAGATAGTGAAGCCACGACTTGGATTAAATGAGCGTGCAATGCAGATTCATAGTTAGAGATCATTTTCAACAGAAATGACCCATAAAGGTCACGTAGTCTCTCTTGTCATATAGATGAGGAAACAGACCTAGGAAGGTTCAAGGAGTTTCCCAAAGACATATAGTTAGTGGTCAAGCAGGGGCTAAAACTTATTCTTCCTGGATTTGATTCAGTATTTGCTTGGTCATTATTTTCCATAGAACTTTGTCTACTCCTTGTGGATTGATAATCATTATATTGTCTCTCTCATATCTTTACCTCTGCCTATGTCTATATGTGTATATATCCATATATATACAAATATATAAAGAATAGAGGTATAAAGGTTAAGAATATAAATCCTACAGTTACTCAAGTGTAAAATGTGGAGAGAAAACCTAGTGGAAGAGATGGAACTGTTTTTTCTGCTTGAATAATATCTTTAGGCCAAGGCCAATGGCATGTTCAGAGAGAATGTACAAAATTGCTTTAGTAACTCAATTTCGAGAGAGTTTGACCTTGTCAGAAAGATCTGCTGTATCTGCATGAGAAATATTAGGGAGTCCAGGAGGAAGATGACGTGTTCAGGATTCTCCTCCACTGCATTGGAGTATCTGAGCAGCTGAAGGGAGAAACTTCCGTTTGTCTTTTGAGTGACAAGTCTGTTAGTTAATATTGTCAGGTAGAAGATGCTTTCCAAGAGTTTGATCCTTAGCACTTCACCACCAAAATACTCTAAAGTGCTGGGTTTTAAGCAAATTACTTTTGATTATGGTTTTGAGATGAAAGGATGGCACCATTTTTACAAACCAAATACTAATTAGTGTTACTTAAGATTTATAGCACTTATTTATAGAGAATCTTTGTGATCATGTGAAGGAATCTGAGTATCTCTACTGGATGTTTGGCCTTGAAAAAAGTCATTTTCTTGTATTTTCCTTTGTAGAATAGAGATCATACTCTCCACTTCACTGGACTAAATTTGGTGCATATCAAAAAGCCTTGTAAATTGCAATACTCTAGATCAGAGGTCGGCCACTGGTTTCTGTAAAGGGCCAGATAGTAGCTATTTCATGCTTTTGGGGACAGAGGTTTCTGTTGTCCCCCTCCACTGTGTCATTATAGTGTGAAAGGAGCCCTGGACAGTACATAAACAAATTACTGCAGCCATATTCCAATAACACTTTATTTGTAGACTCAAAAATGGAATTTCATGTAATACATACCATGGAGTCTGCTTTTGATGTTTCCCCCGCACCCTCCCCCCACCCTGCCCCCGCAATCATTTCCAAATGTAAAAACCAGGCTGTATAAAAAGATGTGGATTTGGCCCCTGGCCCACAGTTTGCCAGCCTTTCTCCAGGTGATGGTCCAATTATAAAATAGTTCTAAATTTGGAAGGATTAAGGTGTGATGGCAGTGTTGGGGGATTCCATGCACCAAGCCATTTAGATGATTGACTCCTAGGCCTTCCCGTGACTCTGAGAACATGTCTTTGCATGTGTTCCCAGGTAAAGTCTGGGAATACTCACAGTCACAGAAACAGTGTCGCGTTATTTGCCTGCCCCACAGTTAGGCAGAACGTCTCAAGTAGGGAAAGTAGCACACTGCACCCACACAACTCCTGGAGTTGCATTGATACAGATAAGTGGTGTCAGCACTTCTGTTCAAAAACAAATTTTTCAAAGTTTTGTGGTCTCAGCACTTTTCCAGGCACAGCAGATTGGATCTTGGCACAAGGATTCCCAGTCTCAATGTCATACACTCATCTTTCTTTTTATTTTTGCTAGTTATATTTCAGAGCCAATCTCTTTATGTTACAAAAACACATCGAAAATGGAATGCTCAATGAAATCAAAACAGACAAAGAGGGGGAAAAAAGCGCTTATTTTGTTTATTTGCAACCGTTGGCCAAATAGGTTTATTTTTAAAGAATTGTTGCAACTTAAAAATATTTGCCCTTGGATTTTGTATTTTATATAGCTATTATACAGTTTTACACAATAAGTTGGAATGAAGAGATTTTCATCACATGCATGGTTTTGTAAACTGTCTTATTACACAGGTGACAATTGTAGTGACCACAACTGTTATTTAAGAGAAGAACAGATGACGGAGGAGAAATCAGAAAATTGCAACATAGATGATCATACCTATTTCACTGCCTTTATTGAAAGATAATAGTGACAAAGTCTGAAACAGGATCTGGGGATTACTGCACATATAATGTAGTCTTCATTTGTAGGCTATAGAGCACTGTCAGTGTGGAGCCCCAATTCTTTTTCTAAAGGTTCTAATGAATTGTTTGCCTTGAAGAAGGTCTGGTTGGTACAAATTAGAGGATGCAGCTTTGCAATCACCTCCTGATAGGTGTCTGCCTAAGTAAATATAAGAAATAACAAACTTTTATGTACTCAATTTAGATGAAAGATACTAAAAGAGGACATTAGCTGAAAAGTGTTCCAAGATCAAGACTTTTTAAAGAGATCAACAACCAGTTGTTAGCAACTAGTCTTAAGGTTCTGGAATTTCAGTGGAAGAGAAATAACAGGCTGTTATTTTGATGGAAAGTGAAACTTGATAAGGCAAATTCTGGCATATAACTTATGAAACAAAATTTCACATGCTTTAAAAATTGATTTTAGTAGATGTAAAAAGTCTGAAAATCTGTTTATTGAAGTGTAATTAATACACAATGTTATATTACTTTCAGGTATACAACATATTCATTAATTCTCTGTATTACACAGTGCTCACCTTGGGAAGTGTAGCCACTATCTGTCACCAAACAGTGTTATTAGATTGGCATGTTGTATTCTCTATGCTGTGCTTTTCATCTCCATGACTTATTTATTTTATAATTGGGAGTTTGTGCCTCTTAATACCCTTTATCTATTTCACCCATCTTGTCACCTACTGCCTGTCTGGCAACCATCAGTTGGTTTCTCAGTATTTTGGGGTCTGTTTATTTGTTGTTGTTGTTGTTTTTTTTGAGTCCTCATGTAAGTGAAATCTTAAAGTATTTGTTTTTGTTTGGCTTATTTTACATTGACTAATGTTCTCTAGGTCTCATTCTTTTTTATGGCTGAGTAATACTCCTGTATGTATTTTCTCTCTCTCTCTCTCTCTTTCTCTCTCCGCACATCTTCTTCATCCATTCATCTGTGGATGGACACTTGGTTGCTTCCATATCTGGGCTATTATAAATACTGCTATAGTAAGCATATCAGTGTATATGTCTTTCCAAATTAGTGTTTTCATTTTATTTGGGTAAGTATTCAGTGGTGGAATTCCTGGATCATATGGTATTTCTGTTTTTAATTTTTTGAGGAAGCTTCATACTGTTTTCCATGGTGGCTGTATCCACTTACACTCCCACCAACAGTGCACAAGTGTTCCCTTTTCTCCACATCCCTACCAATACTTGTTATTTCTTGTCCTTCTGATTCTAGCCATTCTGACAGGTGTAAAGGGATCTCTCAGTGCATTTTGATGTGCATTTCCCTGAATATTAGTGATGTTGAACATCTTTTCATGTGTCTGTTGGCCATCTGTAGGTCTCATTTGGAAAAAAAAAATCTATTCAGGTCTTCTACTCATTTTAATTGCATTTTCGGCATTGAGTTAAGTCCTTTATATATTTTGAATATTGATTCCTTATTGGATATGTCATTTGCAAATATCTTCTCACATTCAATAGGTTGTCTTTTTGTTCTTCGATGGTTTACTTTGCTGTGCAAAAGCTTTTTATTTAGGTGTGGTTCTAGTAGTTTATTTTTGCTTTTGTTTCCTTTGCCCCAGGAGACATATTAGAAAAATGTTGCTAAGGCCATTGTCAAAGAAATCTATATCTTTAGAAGGGTCCACTCGTGTCTTGGGTTCCAGGGACCAGAATTTAGGCAAACAATAATTCATAGGTGTCCTGGGGAGTGTTTTAGGGAATAATACGAGTTGGAGAGAGAAGCATGCCTGGAGAAGTAGTTGTAGTACAAGTCTCACCTGGTCCTAAGGAACCCAGAAGCTGCGATGGCTCTTGAGGCATGAAGACTATAGCCTTGCTTTGTCCAATCACTGGATGCAGGCTGTCCCAAGAGGGGTTGGAGGTGGTGAAAAACCTCAGTGAGGCAGCTCTCTTCAACAGAGGGTAGTTCCCAGAGAGGGTCTCACTATGCATCATCAACCAGTTAACACTCTTGGTAACCAGAAGTATGAACACTCTAGTCCCAAAGGTGTTTCTGGGCAGTGCCCAAAGGCATCCACTGCGACAGATGCTTCTTATGATGGAAAAATGACCTGAGAGTAAGGGTTTGGACTGCAGAGCTGGCAAGGGGCATTCAACTATTTCTAAAACATGTACTGAGTGTGTACTGTGTGTCAGGTACTCCAGATATAAACAAAGAGCTTACTATCTAGTTGGAGACAGATATGTAAAGAAATTATTAGAGCCTGGTTGCTAAAATAGCAGGATTATGTGTTAGTTTCAAGACGTTTTAAAAAGCATTAGTTTACAAAAAGTGTTTTTATTCAATTTATTTTTCCATTTTACTTTTTAAAGTTATTTATTTTAAGAAAGAGGCTGCATGAGCCAAGGGGTACAGGGGTGGGGGTGAGAGAAAGAAAGGGAGGGAGGGAGAGAGAATGAATTCCAAACAGGCTTTGCACTGTCAGCACAGAGCCCCATGTGGGGCTTGAACTCATGAAACTATGAAATCATGGCCTGAGCCAAAACCCAGAGTCAGATGCTCAGCTGACTGAGCCACCCAGGCTATGTGGCTTTTTGTTATTTGATTGATTACACCTTCCAAATCTAAGGGTCAATTCAAATTTCTTTTCCTTCACAGATGTTTCCATGTCTTCTAATCTCTTATACTGTGATGAGGCAACCAGAATCTTTAAAAACAAATACTCTGCTCTCCTGCAATCAAACAGTTTGCCAAAAATTAAACCAAATGTATGAAGTGCCAAATAGGAAAAACTCTTGGTATATACATGTGCATAGATCCTGATACCATCTCTCAATTATTCCAATTTAATGACCATAATTACACCATATATTGTCCTTTGTAAAATGCATTAAGTTAGAACCAAAAAATATATTACTCTTTTACACCGTTTAGGACCCTTTAACTAATTTAATTAGTATTCCTACTTTCTGCCTAAAAATTGGTATCTTGGATTGCATCATATATTTCTTTTCGCTTTTCTTCCAAGTATTAGTAGTTTTCAGGGGACTTTTCTGCAGAATTATAATAAATATGGTGACAAGCAAAAAGAAAAAAACAAAACCCAACAAAATCAAAAGCAAAACAAAAAATTAAAAAAAAAAACAAAAACAACCAAGAATGTCCATCAGTGTGAGAAAGCTGGGATGTTAGCTATTGTCATCAAAGGATTCACTGTTGCATGTGAAGTTCATAGGTCACACAGTTCAAGTTTATGCCTCATAAACATTACTGTTACAAGTCATAGATGTGTTTGGGTCATTCACCAAGTTATCCAAAAGATGAAAGGCAAATGTCAACACACTGTATACTAATTTTTCAAATTTCGTTGGTGCATTTTTATTCATGATTTTTATTTCAGAAAACCCTAAGGTCATAAAACAATGGGTTATTTAAATACCCATTATCATATTTCATGGTCTGGGAAAATGCCTTTTTTGTGTGTGTGTGAGTAAGAGAAAACTAGGAGAGATGAATATAATTTGTTTTACCTCTAAATTATGTGGAAAATCATAGAATTATAGGAAGCTTTGGGATTCATCTGACCCTGGGGTTTTTCTTTTTTTTCTTAAATCTTTTTTTTTTTTTTTTAACATTTTCCAGTAGTTTTTGAGAGACAGAGCACAAGTGGGGGAGGGGCAGAGAGAGAGGGAGACACAGAATCTGAAGCAGGCTCCAGGCTCTGAGCTATTAACACAGAGGCCAACGCAGGGCTCCAACTCATGAACTGTGAGATCATGACCTGAACTGAAGTTGGATGCTTAACGGACTGAGCCACCAGGTGCCCCTGGGGTTTTCAGTTTTAAGGTAATAAAGTCTCCATTTATAAAAGGAACATTGATAAAGTGGTTAAGTTTTAATTGTGTGTGTACACTTATTTATACACATATGTGCACGTGACAGTGGTGTTGAAGCAGTTCATTTTCAGTGGTCTGTTTTAGGCAAGGGTCAGGAATAACAGTATTGACATAAGTAAATACTGAGGCAGAAGTCAGGAATTTAAAATTTTAAAACAAACAAAGTTTTTCAATTTTAGGCTGTTTTGCAAGAAGGTCATGTTAAAAATAAGTGTATTTTCTACCTTTACAAAATAACATGTATTATATACACTCACATGTAGGTGTTGTTTGCTTTGGCAAATACTTACAGGTGAGAGTATAATTTGGAAAGAGAATAACATGATATTGGACAAAATAACATCACAAAATATACCTTTGGAGAATAATTTTCTAAAATATCCCAGAGCCAGATACTTCTTTCTAAATATACCACACTGAATGTAAACAGGCTTTTGCCAATCTCTAGCATACACAGGTTTGGAAAACTTGGTGGTCTTCATCAATACTCTCCTCTTGGGCTTTCCCTCTTGCCAGGGATGGCCAATAGGTAGTTCCATGCCTTTCGCCAGGACCCTCTTGGTGGGACACCCCAAAAGAATTGGTCACCCCGAATTTGCCATGACTTTTCTCTGTGGTGAGATGCCACCAGTGGAGTCCGTCGCCTCATATTAGGACCAGTCCTTTTTCAGCTCAGCAGGCCTCCCTGCCTGAAATTGAGACCTGCGTCATAGCTCCACTTCCTTTGGCCAGAGGCCCCTTTGGGAACTGGCAGCCCGTCCTTCCCACCCCCTCTCTTCCTTCAGACTCCTCCTGGGCTGCCTTCTTTAACAGATTTGGTGTCCAAGACCTGATGTTACCTGGCTCAGTACAAACTCCCAGATCAAGAGAACTCCCATGAGAGGGAGATTGAATCTCCTGATTTGATCTTCTGATTTTCTTGAGCAGAGGTACACACACTGACCCTTATTGATATCAGCCCCATGGATGCCGGAAGCTACCTCAAAAAACAGGCCAAAGCACACATAGTGGAAAGTCTCAAATATCACTGAGTAAGGAAATACATTAATTACAAGCACAACAAGAGAAACTGAGAGACACCATTAAAAGAACATCTCCTGAAACGACAGCCCCTGGACAGTCAAAGAGCCTCCTTTAATAGAGCCATACTAACAGGCACAGTGCAGAAAGAACTTTTAAAACTGATAAGAGACAGAAAGCTAGCCAAAATGACGAAACGAAAGAACTCTCCTCTAAAGAAATTCCAGGAAGAAATCACAGTGACAGAACTGCTCAAAACAGACACAAGCAACATAACTGAACAAGAATTTAGAACTATTATCATAAAAATAATTGATGGACTTGAAAAAAGCATAGAAGCTGTCAGAGAAGATACTGATACAAAGACTAGGAACCTTCAAAATAGCTGTGACAAGTTAAAAAAGGCTATAAATGAGGTGAATAATAAGATGGAGGCTGCCAATGCACAGTTTGAAGAAGCAGAGAGGAGAATAGGTGAATTAGAAGACACAGTTATAGCAAAAGAAGCCGCTGAGAAAAAGAGAGAAAAATTGATACATGAGCACGAAAGGAGAATCAGAGACCTAAGTGATACAATCAAACGGAATAATATCCATATCATAGGAGTTCCTGAAGAAGAAGAAAGAGAAAAAAGTCCTGAAGGGGTGCTGAACCAAATTATACATGGAAATTTCCCCATTCTAGGGAAAGAGAAAGACACTGAAATTCAAGAGACATACCGAACTCCCCTTCAGCACAACATAGGATAGTGAAACTGGTAAAATATAAAGATAAAGAGAGAATTCTGAAAGCAGCTAGAGATAAAAGGGCCTTAACATACAAAAAGAAACCTATCAGAGTGGTTACAGACCTATCTACTGAAACTTGGCAGGTCAGAAAGGAATGGCAGGAAATCTTCAATGTGATGAACAGGAAAAATATACAGCCAAAAATTCTTTATCCAGCGAGCCTGTCATTCAAAATAAAAGGAGAGAGAAGGGTTTTCCCAAATAAAAAAGTTGAGAGAATTCATCACCACCAAACTAGCCCTACAAGAAATCCTAAGAGGAACTCTATGAGGGAAATGTAGCAAAGAATATAAGGTACCAGAGACATCACTACAAAGATGCACTCTACAGGGAACACAATGAATCTAAACCCACATTTTTCATTAATAACACTGAATGTCAATGGACTGAATACTCTAGTCAAACAACACAGAGTAGCAGAATGGATCAAAAACCAAATCCATCTATTTTCTGTCTACAAGAGACTCACCTTAGACCTGAGGCCACCTCCAGACTGAAAGTAAGGGAATAGAGAAATATCTACCAGGTGACTGGACACCTAAAGAAAGCTGTACTTATATCAGAAAAACTGGACTTTAAAGGCAGTAACAAAAGATGAAGAAGGACATTATTTAATAATTACAGGATCTCTACATCAGGAAGAGCTAACAATTATAAACATCTATGTACCGAATTCGGGAGCTCCCAAATACATAAAACAACTAATCACAAACAGAAGCAATCTTATTGATAAGAATGTGCTAATTGCAGGGGACTGTAATACCCCACTTACAACAATGGATAGGTCAACCAAACAAAAAATTACTAAAGAAACAATGGACCTGAATGGCACACTGGAACATATGGAATAAATAGATGTATTTAGAATTCTGTATCCTGAAGCTAGGGAATTCACTTTCTTCTCAAGTGCACATGGCACATTCTCCAAGATTGATCACATACTGGGTCATAAAACAGCCCTCCATAAATACAAAAGAATTGATACCATACCATGCACACTTTCTGATCACAATGCTATGAAACTTGAAATCAACCACAGGAAGAAGTCTGGAAAACCTCCAAAAATGTGGAGGTTAAAAACTACCCTACTGAAGAATGACTGGGCAAACCAGGCAATTAGAGAGGAAATTAAAAAATATATGGAAACAAACGAAAATGAAAATGCAACAATCCAAACTCTCTGGGGCCCAGCAAAGGCAGTCCTAAGAGGAAAGTTCATTGCAATCCAGGCCTATTTCAACAAACTAGAAAAAGCACAAACTCAAAACCTAACAGAGCACCTAAGAAAACTAGAAAGGGAGCAGCAAGAACACCCCAAACCCAGCAAAAGAAGAGAAATAATAAAGATCAGGGCAGACTTAAACAAGATAGAATCCACAAAAACAATTGAGCAGATCAATGAATCCAAGAGTTGGTTTTTTGAAAAAATAAACAAAATTGATAAACCTCTAGCCAAGCTCCTCAGAAAGAAAAGAGAGAATACTCAAAATAGACAAAATCCTGAAGGAAAATGGATCTATTACAATAGATCCCTCAGAAATACAAGCAACCATCAGAGATTACTATGAAAAATTATATGCCAACAAACGGGATAATCTAGAAGAAATGGACAAATTCCTAAATGCACATGCACTACCAAAATTCAAACAGGAAGAGATAGAAAATCTGAACTGACCCATAACCAGTGAAGCAATCAAATCAGTTATCAAAAATCTCCCAACGAATAAAAGCTCAGGGCCAGATGGCTTCCCAGGGGAATTCTACCAGACATTTAAAGCAGAGTTAACCCTGATCCTTCTCAAGTTATTCCAAAAAATAGACATGGAAGGAAGACTACCAGACTCATTCTATGAAGCACATATCACTTTGATTCCTAAGCCAGACTGAGACCCAACAAAAAAAAGAGAACTACAGGCCAATATCCTTAATGAATATGTATGCAAAAATACTCAACAAGATACTAGCAAATCGAATTCAACAGCATATAAAAAGAATTATCCATTACAATCAAGTGGGATTCATTCCTGAGTTACAGGGCTGGTTCAATATTCACAAATCCATCAATGTGATACATCACATTAACAAAAGAAAAGAAAAAAACCATATGATTCTGTTGATAGGTGCAGAAAAAGCATTTGACAAAATACAACATCCTTCTTAATAAAAACCCTCGAGAAAGTCGGGATAGAAGGAACTTATTTAAACATCATAAAAGCCATTTATGAAAAGCCCACAGCTAATGTTATCCTCAATTGGGAAAAACTGAGAGCTTTCCCCCTGAGATCGGGGACATGACAGGGATGTCCACTCTCACTCACCACTGTTGTTTAACATAGTGTTGGAAGTCCTAGCATCAGCAATCAGACAACAAAAGGAAATAAAAGGCATCATAATGGCAAAGAAGAAGTCAAACTTTCCCTTTTCACAGATGACATGATACTCTACATGGAAAACCCGACTGACTCCACCAGAAGCCTTCTAGAACTGATCAATGAATTCAGTAAAGTTGCAGGGTACAAAATCAACGTACAGAAATCAGTTGAATTTTTATACACAAATAATGAAGCAACAGAAACAGAAATCAAGAAACGGATCCCATTCACAGTTGCACGAAAAACTGTAAAATACCTAGGAATAAATCTAACCAAAGATGTAAAAGACCTGTATGCTGAAAACTATAGAAAACATATGAAGGAAATTGAAGAAGACACAAAGAAATGGAAAAAGATTCCATGCTCATGGATCGAAAGAATAAACATTATTAAAATGTCATTATTACCCAAAGCAATTTACACATTCAGTGCAATCCCCATCAAAGTTGCACCAGTATTCTTCTCAACGCTAGAACAAACTATCTTAAAATCCGTATGGAACCACAAAAAACCCTGAATAGCCAAAGTAATACTGAAGAAGAAAACCAAAATGGAAGGCATCACAATCCCAGACTTTAGCCTCTACTACAAAGCTGTCATCATCAAGACAGTATGGTATTGGCACAAAAACAGACACATAGACCCATGGAATAGAATAGAGAGCTCAGAACTGGACCCACAAGTGTATGGCCAATTAATCTTTGACAAAACAAGAAAGAGTATCCAATGGAACAAAGACAGCCTCTTCAACAGGTGGTGTTGAGAGAGCTGGACAGCAACATGTATAAGAATGAAATTAGACCAGTTTCTTACACCATTCGATAAAGACCTGAATGTGAGACAGGAAACCATAAAAACCCTAGAGGAGAAAGCAGGAAGCAGCCTCCTAGACCTCCCTTGCAGCAATTTGCTCCTGGACACATCCCCAGAGGCAAGGGAATCATGAACAAAAATGAACTATTGGGACCTCATCAAGATAAAAAGCTTCTGCACTGCAAAGGAAAGAAACAATCGAAAAAACTAATAGGCAACCAACAGAATGGGAAAAGATAGTGGCAAATGGCATATCAGATAAAGGGCTAGTAGCCAAAATCTACAAGGAACTCACTAAACTCCATACCCAAAAAACGAATAATCCAGTGAGGAAATGGGCAGAAGATCTAAACAGACACTTTTCCAAAGAGGACATCCAGATGACCAACAGACACATGAAACGATGCTCAGTGTCACTCATCATCAGGGAAATACAAATCAAGACCACACTGAGATACCACCTCACACCGGTCACGGTGGCTAAAATGAACAAATCAAGAGACTATAGATGCTGGTGAGGATGTGGAGAAACAGGCACCCTCCTACACTGTTGGTGGGAACGTAAACTGGTGTAGCTTCTCTGGAAAGCAGTATGGAGGTTCCTCAAAAAACTATTGATAGAACTCCCCTGTGACCCAGCAATAGCACTTCTGAGGATTTACCCAAGGGATACAGAAGTGCTGATCCATAGGAGCACATGTACCCCAATGTTCATAGCGGCACTGTCAACAATAGCCAAATCATGGAAAGAGCCTAAATGTCCATCACCTGATGAATGGATCAAGAAGATGTGGTATATATACACAATGGAGTATTACATGGCAATGAGAAAGAATGAAATATGGCCATTCGTAGCAACGTGGATGGACCTCGAGGGTGTCATGCTAAGTGAAATAAGTCAGGCAGAGAAGGAGAGATACCATATGTTTGCACTCATAGGTCTAACAGGAGAAACCTAACAGAGGACCATAGGGAGGGGAAGGGGGAAAGAGAGTTGAGGAGAGCGAGGGACACAGATCATGAGAGACTATTGAATACTGAGAATGAACCCAGGGCGGGAGGGGGAGGGGGAAAGAGGTGATGGACATGGAGGGGGGCACATGTGGTGAGAAGCCCTGGGTGTTATATGGAAATCAGCTTGACAATAAACTATTACTAAAAAAATACTCTCCTCTTATCAATGAGGTAGTAGGTCCAGAAAATTTTTTTCTGCTAGAGAGGTTTTCTTTTGGTATATTTATTTATGCCCCAATCTTTTCCCTTCCCTCCTCCCCACTCCCCTCTTCGCTTCTCTCTTCTTCCTCAGCCATGAAAATGAATGAAATCTTGCCATTTCCCCCAATCTTTTCTAAAATGTATTTAAGATACTTTATCTGAATATGTACAATATAAGAAGGTAACATAAATAAGGAAATTGGGACAAAGTAATGTTTTAAAAATGGAGAAAGAGCTTTGAGTGGTTAGTACAATGTGTGAGGTTCTTGTCACTTGCTGAATGAGGTCACAAATTTGTCTAAGTATTCTGAGGTCTAACTCTAAGAGAAAAAATTATTTCAGTGTTCTCAGTAGTAAAGTAAAATTAAGCCAGTTACTCTGGGAAAGCCCAACACTCTTTCGAAGACAGACCAGAGAAAATTTTCTCCTTTGTCATCAGAAAGAGACTCTGTAGAGTATAGGGTCCCTAATGGGATCATAAAGCTGTAACTTTTAATATCTCTTGAGTAGTCAGGTGATTTCAGGCCAAAGAGCAATATAGTCAAAACAGTTTTACTAGAAGGAAAAGCAGTCAGTCCAGGAACAACTTTCCTGTGGTGTGATTAATCCAAAATTGGATTTCAGTTATCCAGGAATGGAGCTCAGCACAGACTTAAGGCAAATGTCAATAATTATTTCTTTAATATTCTGATAATTGTTGAGGAGGTGGTGAAATCAAGTTTATGATCCCTGTATTTCTGACAGCTCCCTGGAGAATATCTCTTAATGTGTTATCAGTGAGTTTGGACCCACATGCCTTTGCCATTTGATAAGCCGGGGACAGTAATGACATATAAAAAAACGGAAAATCTAACAGGGTCCACTCTGTCTTCTGTAAGTGTGTGTATATATGTATATATGCACATATACACATAGATAATTATATTTATATCCATATATCCATATGCATATGCATTTAAGAACTTGTTGAATGAATCTGGTATTTCAAATCCACAGGGAAAGATAGAGCACCAGGGTGCCTCAGTTGGTTAAACATCGGACTTTGGCTGAGGACATGATCTCACAGTTGGTGGGTTCAAGCTCCACATTGGGCTCTGCTGGCAGCTCAGAGCCTGGAGCCTGTTTCAGATCCTGTGTCTCCCTTTCTCTCTGCCCCTCCCTGCTCGCTTGCATGCTCACTCGTGCGTGCGCGCGTGCTCTCTTTCTCAAAAAGAAACTTTAAAAACATTTTTAAAAAATCCATGGGGAAAGAGATGCTGATTAACAGATGGGTTTGAGAAATTTGCTCTCAATTTTGGCCAGAAATAAAGGTAGATTTTTTGCTTGCTAGATACATAAAATGCAGGTGGATTAAAAATTCATGTAATAAAATTATAAATGTTTGGAGGAAAATGAATAATTTTTGAATCTTGCAAAAGGGAAAGATTCTCATAGCAAACATGAAGTCTAGGTACCATAAAAGAATAATATGAGGTATTTATGCAAAATCATAAAAAAACAAGCAAACTTTGGTAATGCACAAAATATAGTAAACATTTAAAAATCATTACAACTAAAATCAGAAAATGTTTTTTAAACATTTTAACCAAAAATGACTGTTACTTTTTAAAGAATGTTGATATATTAATATAGAAGGAAACAACGAAATGGAAAAAATCAGTAAAGCATTATTTTCTTTTCAAATTCAAAGAATTTAAAACAAGTATTTTTCAAAAACTAGGATTTTTTCTAGTATAGTTCAAAAAGTAGGATTTTTTTGAGTTTCAATGAATTATACTAAATGCTAAAGAGGTAGAGAAAGAAGCCTCACGTTTTTGCAAAGCAGTTTGGCATCTATGTGTCATGGAAATTCAACATTACATATAGGCTGACCTTGCAAATATTGATAGAGAAGTTGTGCCTAGAAATAAAACAGTGATAAATACAAAGATGTATAGTCAGAGGGTGTTTCCTGCAACATTATTTTTATACCAGATTTCTGAGAAAAGCTCACATGTCCAGGTGAAGAACAATGGTTAAACGATGATTTAATAATTCATAGAGATACTGTAAAGCTATTAAAATTGTGTTTTCAAAGACTGATGCTAGAGGGGGTGCTGCTGGGTGGCTTAGTCAGTTAAGAATCTCATCCAGACATAAAGCAGTCCTCCCTAAGTATAAACAAATAGAGATCATACCATGCACACTTTCAGATCACAAGGCTATGAAACTTGAAATTAACCACAGGAAAAAGTCTGGAAAACCTCCAAAAATGTGGAGGTTAAAAACCACCCTACTAAAGAATGATTGCGTTAATCAGGCAATTAGAGAAGAAATTAAAAAATATATGGAAACCAACGAAAACGAAAACACAACAATCCAAAATCTCTGGGACACAGCCAAGGCAGTCCTCAGAGGAAAGTATATTGCAATCCAGGCCAATCTCAACAAACAAGAAAGAGCGCAAATTCAAAATCTAACAGAGAACCTACTGGAACTAGAAAGGAAGCAGCAAGAGCACCCCAAACCCAGCAGAAGAAAAGAAATAATAAAGATCAGGGCAGAAATAAACAATATAGAATCCAAAAGAACAGTCGAGCAGATTAATGAATCCAAGAGTTGGTTCTTTGAAAAAATAAACAAAATCGATAAACCTCTAGCCAGGCTCCTCAGAAAAAAAAGAGAGAGCACTCAGACAAAATCATGAACGAAGAAGGGTCTATTACAACCAATCCATCAGAAATACAAGCAATCATCAGAGATTACTATGAAACACTATATGCCAACAAACTGGACAACACAGAAGAAATGGACAAATTCCTAAATACACATGCACTACCAAAATTCAAATGGGAAGAGACAGAAAGCATGAATAGACCAATAACCAGTGAAGAAATTGAATCCGTTATCAAAAATCTCCCAACGAATAAGAGCCCAGGGCCAGATGGCTTCCCAAGGGAATTCTACCAGACATTTAAAGCAGAGCTCATACCCATTCTTCTCAAACTATTCCAAAAAATAGAAATAGAAGGAAAGCTTCCAAACTCATTCTACAAAGCCAGCATCACCTTGATACCCAAACCAGACAGGGACCCAGCCAAAAAAGGGAACTACAGACCAATATCCTTAATGAATACAGATGCAAACATACTCAACAAGATTCTAGCAAATCGAATTCAACAGCATATAAAAAGAATTATCCATCATGATCCAGTGGGATTCATTCCTGGGTTACAGGGATGGTTCAATATCCGCAAATCTATCAATGTGATCCATCACATTAACAAAAGAAAGGATAAAAACCATATGATCCTATTGATGCAGAAAAAGCATTTGACAAAATACAGCACCCTTTCTTAATAAAAACCCTTGAGAAAATTGGAATAGAAGGAACTTACCTAAACATTATAAGAGCAGTTTATGGAAAACCCACAGCTAATATCATCCTCAATGGGGAAAAACGGAGAGCTTTCCCCCTGAGATCAGGAATACGACAGGGGTGCCCACTCTCACCACTGTTGTTTAACATAGTGCTGGAAGTCCTAGCATCAGCAATCAGACAACAAAAAGAAATAAAAGGCATCAGAATTGGCAAGGAAGAAGTCAAACTTTCACTATTTGCAGATGACATGATACTCTACATGGAAAACCCAATCGACTCCACCAGAAGCCTGCTAGAACTGATCAATGAATTCAGTAAAGTCGCAGGGTACAAAATCAATGTACAGAAATCAGTCGCATTCCTATACACCAAAAATGAAGCAGCTGAAAGAGAAATTAAGAAACTGATCCCATTCACGATTGCACGAAAAACCATCAAATACCTAGGAGTAAACCTAACCAAGGATGTAAAAGACCTATATGATGAAAACTATAGAAAACTTATGAAAGAGATGGAAGAAGACACCAAGAAATGGAAAAACATTCCCTGTTCATGGATCGGAAGAATAAACATTGTGAAAATGTCATTACTACCCAAAGCAATCTACACATTCAATGCAATCCCCATCAAAATTGCACCAATATTCTTCTCAAAACTAGAACAAACTATCCTCAAGTTCGTATGGAACCACAAAAGACCCCGATTAGCCAAAGTTATATTGAAGAAGAAAACCAAAACGGGAGGCATCACAATCCCAGACTTTAGCCTCTAATACAAAGCTGTCATCATCAAGACAGTATGGTATTGGCACAAAAATAGACACATAGACCAATAGAATAGAATAGAGAACCCAGAGCAGAGCCCACAATTGTACGGTCAATTAATTTATGACAAAGCAGGAAAGAGTATCCGATGGAAAAAAGACTGCCTCTTTAGCAGGTGGTGCTGGGAGAACTGGACAGCAACATGTAGAAGAATGAAACTAGACCACTCTCTACACCATACAAAAAAATAAACTCAAAATGGCTGAAGGACCTGAATGCGAGACAGGAAACCATCAAAACCCTCCAGGAGAAAGTAGGGAAAAACCTCCTAGACCTCCACCGCAGCAATCTCCTACTCGACACACCCTCAAAGGCAAGGGAAATGAAAGCAAAACTGAACCCTTGGGACTTCATCAAGATAAAAAGCTTCTGCAAGGCAAAGGAAACAATCAAGAAAACAAATAGGCAACCGACAGAATGGGAAAAGATGGTTGCAAATGACATATCAGATAAAGGGCTAATATCGAAAATGTACAAGGAACTCACCAAACTTCACACTCACAAAACAAATAATCCAGTGAAGAACTGAGCAGAAGACATGAACAGACACTTCTCCAAAGACGACATCCAGATGGCCTACAGACACATAAAACGATGCTCAACATCAC
>PJEM01017532.1:0-21690 GCA_004023845.1 Helogale parvula
TAAGTTAAACCAGATAATTATTCACAGGCTTGGAAAACTCTGGGACAAGAAGCCATGGCTGTAAGCCAAGAAAGAAAAATAGCAGATATTTCCTTAATACCCATTTAAAAGAGGAAAAGCAATTAGAAAGCAGGACATTTAAAAGGAAACACCAGTTCAGTAGGTATCCAACCGGCTATTCAATGTGACCGACAAACAATGCAACATGAACATATGTTCTCTTGTTCCCCCCAAGTTTCAGGAACCGGCTCATCGAGTTTTTTGTGCAGTAAAGGATCTGAGAGTTGACTCAATGTACTCTCCGCACCCCCACCTCACCCTCTGCACAGGAGAAAGGGCAGCCTGGAGGGGCTATGAGGTTTGCCCCAAGTTGAAGAACCAATTAACTGCAGGGCGAGTGGTGGCACACAGGCCACCTGACGCCTATTCCAGGGCCCTCTCCACACTTCTGCCTTCCTTCTGTTGGGTTTTGAGAGAGAATTAACAACGTGTTTGCAGCAACTTGAAGGAAAGAACCCCAGCCACAAAGGTGACCTGATATCACCAGCAGTCTTGGAACCTGGGGGCTCCCCTGTAGGAAGGTCTTTCCTCTGCCCTCGTAGGCCCGGTAGCCGGTGCGTGACATAAACAGACAACAGGCACATTCACAGCAGAAAAAGAGGACAAATGTATTCACTTTTAGTACAATGCATTCAAGGGCGTCGTGGGGAGAAAAGAGAATACCGAAAGGTGGGTGGGACTTGAAAGCTTATGTATGTCTTAATAGGGGAAGGAGAGGCGTGGAGCCGACTTAGGGGACAGCAGGTGGCCTTAGGAAGGTAGAGGGGCCTTCAGAAGCCTAGATGGGATGTACGACAGTTTGGGACAGAGAGCGTCTGGGTGTGGGGCCGACTTCTGGTCTCATGTCTCCAGCGATGAGAGTCCATCTTCCCTGCGAAGACACTCCCGGGAGGGTGTGGATGACGACCGAGGTCCTTCTGGAGGAGATGTCTTCAAGCAGATGAGGACGATCCCAGAGAGACTGTGTCCTGCATCTGCTGTTTTCCAGAGCCTTCAGCTCAAAGCACTCAGTGTACCAAAGGGGCACATATTGAGGTAGGGTGTCCTGAAGTCCTTTGCCATTAAATCACTTAATTTATTAAGTGTTTGTTGAGTACTTCCCAAGAATATTTTGAGGTTTCTTTTGCTTTTAACATTACACTTGTTTGTCAGACTATTTGTCTGCCTCTCGATTTATCATCACATAGATTTCCCCGGAAGTGGGGTTTTCTGCCATCCCCTTGAGCACTGGGATTGGCACCATTGCCCCTGATTTGTTCTTCTCTGTGCCCTCCCCCCACCTATACATCTCCCTGTCACAGCCAAGGATCGACTTGTTGGGTGGAGAATGTGGCCGAGTTGCGCTCCAGGAAGGTAAAAAGGGCGGTCCACTGTGGGCGCGGGTGGCTACCCACCCTTGAACTCTCTTTCTGCTCACTTTAGAATCATGCTTTGAAAGGCACGTTTCATTATCAACTTGTTCTGCCCCCTTCTTTTTATAAATAAGAACACTGGAGCCTAGAAAGGCCAAGGGCTTCTTCAAGGTCACCCAAGGTGTCAGTGGCAGATCCAGGCACAGAATCCATGTCTCCACAGCGTTGCCTTTGGATCTGGCTTTATCACACAGGAAAATCATATCTGTTCAGCTACTGAGGGATTTGTGCAGAAACAACTTCCGTTTGTGATGGAGATAACTAACAGACGAATTTTCAGCCACAGAATTTCTCGGGAAGACGAGGGGGGGAAAAATCCCCACTGGGAACAAATTTAAAATGAAAAGCTGTGAAAATGAATGCCTCTCTGAGCAAAGGTGTTTAGCCTGCTTCCTGGAGTGACTTGTGTCAGGGACACTCAGTGACCACATGCTGACCCAGTTAACACAAGGAAGGCACTGAACGCCAGCAGAAGGTGACCTGAGAGAGAAAGAGTCGTCTTTTCAATAAAGTAAACAAATACCATCTCCATTTTTTCCAGTTGAGTTTGTTTTCTACGGTAATATAATAGTGCCTGGGAATAGTTCCATAGGAAGCTGAATCCAGTCATGAGGCTGTGAGCCACGCTACCAAACAACCAGAGTCCTGTCCAAAAAGTCAGTGTCACAAAAAAACAAGAAAGACCTGGGCACCGGGCACTATTCTATAATTTAAAAGTCCAAAGAGATGAAACAACTAAAAGCAAACTGTGAAATTTGATTAAATCCTGCTGGAAAAAAAAAGATACATAAACGGGATTTGGGAGACAACGAAGCGTATTTAATGTAGACGGTATATCAATCCACGTAGAGGATCACAGGGGATTAGCGTTCATTTCCTTGGATGTGATGATGATATTCTGAGTGTGGGGGAGAATGTCCTTGTACTCAGGAGACACGAGCTGGAGTATTTATGAAGGAAGCACTGTGATTTTTTTCGGCTCACTTCAAGTGGTTCAGAAAAAAAAATAAGGGAGAGATAAAGGTAATGTGGAATCCAGGTTAAGAGTATCTGGGTATTCCTTGAACTATTCTTGAACTTTTACGTACATTTGAAAATTTTCTTTTTTTTTAAATTTTTTAAATGTTTTGTATTTCTTTTTGAGAGACAGAGTGAGCAGGGAGGGTCAGAGAGAGAAGGAGACACAGAATCTGAAGCAAGCTCCAGGCTCTGAGCTAGCGGTCAGCACAGAGCCTGACATGGGGTTTGAACCCACAAACCAGGAGATCATGACCTGAACTGAAGCCGGACACTTAACTGACTGAGCCACCCAGGCGCCCCCATTTGAAAAATTTCAAAGTAAAGAAAAGAAAGTTAAATGCAAAATGTCTCATTACAAAAAATGTGGTCTTCTCTTTGGACCCACTTCCTGTTTCCCAGGATACCTTGCTTTCAATGCATCTAGCTGCCAGTTCTGTGTTTACCTCCCAATTTAAAAATACACCCAGATACGACTATTTCTTGGGTCCTACAATTGTAGATCTATCTAATTACTCTCTGGGATAGCAGGAGACGATGTTAGCCCTTTTGTGTTAGGTTCCATATCCAACCTCTCACTATTATTACTACATAATATAGGAACATATACAGACGAATGAGTGTACAATGATTACGATTCCTGTATTGTAAAAACTACCTATTTTATTGGATTTAATTGCTTTATTTCTTCATTTGCTTTGTTTTTTAAGAGCTATTAAGTGTTTTCTCACCTAAAAATAAGAGTTCTGTAAAATCCCACTCAAAGCTCCCTTTCCCCCAGATAATGTCCATCAGTAGCACTTTCTCTGGGAGGAGATCTGACGCAGAGTTCTCTGACCACCTGTGCTGGTCTCTAGGGCATGCCCCCAGGCCTGCTGCATATCTTTAACTGGGACTTTTCTTCATCACCAAGCTGGGAAACCCCAGTGTTATCTCTCCTGCGTTGGTTCTCCACATTCTTGGATCCTCTGTTTTCTTTTGCCTCCTTATCTCATAGCTATCTGTATTTTGTTGAGGAGTTGAATTCCATTCCAATTCCTGACTTTTTGTAGGTGACCTTCTTTTTCTGTCTAAAAATTCTTGGAATATTTTCTTCTATCTGATGTCCTGACATTGCACCAAGGTGTTCTCTGATGTTCATCTTTTTCCATTCATTGTGCTGGACACTCGGTGGAAGTTTTCATTTGGAGACTAGTGTTCTTTGGTTCTGGGAAAATTCATTGAACTATGTATTCAATAATTTCCTTTTTTCCCCCCACTTTCTCTGGTGTATCTTTCTGGGCCTCCTGTTAGCCAGGTATTTAACATCCACAATGAGCTTCTAATTTTGTTACCTTTTTCTCCTGTGGGACATAGTGTTTTTGTTCTCCTTTCAGAGAGATGCTTTAGACTTAATCTTTCAGCTCTTCTCTTTTACTGTTCTTTTCTTTTTGCTATTATATATATTTATATCTAGCATATCTTTGGTTTTCAAAGACTCATTTTTATTCTCCAATCTGTTCCATTTTAAGCATCCTATTCTTGTTTCATGGATACAGTGTTTCTTATTTTGCTGACATGTTGAAAAATTTTTATTAAGATTTAATTTGCACATAACAAAGTACAAAAACCATGAGAGTACAGCTCAATGAATTTATATGTAAATATGTATATTATAGGGGCATCTGGGTGTCTCCGTCTGTTAAGTGTCTGACTTTTGGTTTCAGCTCAAGTCATGATCTCACAGTTTGTGAGCTTGAGCCCCATTCAAGCTCCATGCTGACAGTACAGAGCCTGCTTGGGATTCTCTCTTTCCTTTTCTGACCCTCCTCTGTGCTTGCTCTCTCTCTCTCTCAAAATAAAGAAATAAACTTTAAAAAATATTTTAAAATAGGTATTTTATATGCATTATATGCTATAATACAATACATAATATTATAATATTCATATCAATACATTAATATTATATAATAGGTAATTATATAACATATAACATGTTATAGAAACAGTAATCATCTAATTAATAATTATATAATGTAATATATAATTAGTATCATATATAATGTAAATATATATAAATATTATAGTATATATCACATGATACATATTATATGATATGTTCAAGTTTATAATAAATTGTGACACTTGTATAATTGTGTATGTTAAATTGTATATGTTGACAGTAGAATAAAGTATACATATCATATATAACATTCATACATTTATGACCTAAACATATCTGCATAACTACCACCCAGGTCAAAACAGAAAACATCTCCAGCACGTGATCAGCCTTCCTTGTGCTCTTCTTCCCACAGAAATAACCACTCTTACCGTCTCCATCATTTTTTTTAAGTAAGTGTCATGCTCAGCACAGAGCCCAACTCTGGGCTTGAATTCATGATCCTGAGATCAAGACCTGAGCTGAGCTCAAGAGTTGGATGCTTAATGGACTGAACTACCCAGGAGCCCCTCCTCTAGCTATATCTTATAATTTAGATATTCTTATATAATTTTTAGTGAGAGACTGCATCATTCATCCCTGACTTTTTGCAGCTTAGTCTGAATTCATACTTTTACCACTAAGTGCAGGAGCCTCACGACAGCTTAACTCTTGTGCTCCTTTCCTGCTCCTTGTGCTAATGTGGTCATGTACTGTCTTCCCATGGATGGCAGAGAACACCTAAGACACCATTGTTACTGGTTTATACAGTCAGTGATCCTTTATATTTGTTTTTATTTCTCCTTTTCTGTGATCTCCAGTGCCACTAGCAGTTCCAGCAGTTCTTTGAGTGATCACTTCTCTTCAATTTCCAGAAGTTCCTATGGCATTTCAGTGAATCCAAAACTGATGGCAACAAAGTCTCCCCTTTTTTGGTTGAAAATGATTTTCCGTTGCTTTCATTTCTGAAGGATATTTTCACTAGGTATAGAAATCTACTGTCAGGGTTTCTTTTTTCTTTTAGCACTCTGAAGATGTAGCTCCATTAGTTTATGGATTCCACAGTTTCATTGGAAAATCAGCTGTCAGTCTAATTGCAGGGTCTTAAAGATCTATTTTTTACTCTAACTGGTGTTTTCTCTTTGTTTTTGGTTTTAGTAATCTGGATATCATGTGACTGAATATTAATTTTTGGTATTCATTCTGCTTGCAGTGTTCTAAGCTTCTTGAACCTATCGATTGATATTTTCATGCTCCAGCATTATCTCTTCAGCTATGACCTCTGCCCTATTCTCTCTCCTTTCCGTCTGAGACTCCAACGGTACATTCGTGAGACCGTTTGCTGTGTCTCACAAATGTCTTATGCCAAGTTCTGTTGTTTTTTCTCCCTGAGCTTCAGTTTGGACTTTTTTTCCTACTGATCTCACTTTAATTTTATTATTTCTATCTTCTGCTATGCAGTCTTCTGTTAAATTCTTCCTATAAGTTCTTAATTTCAGTCATTATGTTTTTCAGTCCAAGAATGTCCATGTTTCTTTTTATAGATTTCAATCTATACATGAATTCTACATTGAAAGTTTCCATTTTTCACCCATTTTATCCATCTCCTCCTCCATCTACTTTTACACAATATTCATGGTTAAAGTCCTTGTCTGTTAATTACAATACCTGGAATATTTCTTGGTCTGAGTCAGTTGTTTATTTATATTTTTATTGATTATTAATTATATCATCTTGTCTTTTTGAAAATTTATTTTTCACTGTATATCAGACAGTGCCTCTAAAAGGACTGTAGGGTCTCTGAATGATATTATCTTCTCCCATAGAGGACTTCATCATTCCTATGTGAAATATATAGGGTGAAGAGCTAATCACCTTAATCCAGTTAGGAACTGAGGTAGATTAGGGTTAGGCTGCGGTTTCAGTAAGACTCAGTTCACCTCTGCTTCATCCCTATATCTTGGTAGTCTGAAACCTGACTTAATGTATTTTATTTTGCCTCTCTCCAATGAAAGTATTAAATGAAACGATTTTGTTTTATATGTTGGGGACTCTTAGTTGGCACCCAATAAATGCCACCCCTTTCCTACTCAACTTATAAATAGTTTGAAGAAGAACAATGAAGACCAAACTTATTATCTTATTAATAATGGAGGCCACATTAGCCAACAAAGTTTTCAACTTATTCTACAAGCTAGCTTGTCAATATGAAATCTCAGATTGGGCAGTCTTTCTTACCTGGTCCCAGGTAGTCCTCCATGGGGGTACTGTGTTGGCATGAGGGCACAGCAGAGGATGTTTGGTCCTTGTAAGCAGCTCCCTCTCAAGAAGAGATAGGGCAGAGCTGAGTCAAGCATGCTACCTCACCGTCTTAAGCTTGCTAATCAAAGTAATGGTTCCACCTGTCGAGTGTTAGGGGGAAATCTATGGAAAACAGAAGTGGGGGGAAAGGTATGCTCCCTTCCAGCTGTGTTCCCTGGAAAGTATTCCCTCTGGGGCCACAGGACTGAGGAGGCATAACCACCACCCTTGCTTAAGTCCTAGTTCCTTTCATACATTTATTCCCTATTTAAGAGTTCTAGAATGCCTAGAACTCTGTCATCCAAAGGTTACCTTATTGCAGGCCCTCTATACATTATCTTATAGCAAGGGTGGGTAAACTATACCCTGCAGGCCAAATGTGGCCTGCTGCCTCTTTTCATAAATAAAGTGTTTTGTATGTATGTTTGTTTAACACAACCACATCCTCTTGCTTATGTATCTACTGACTGTTTTCACAGTCCGATGGCAGAGTCAAGTTCCTGGAACTGAGCCTGGATGGCTCCCAAAGTCAAAAATATTCACTATCAGGTCCTCTGCAGACAGAGTTGTTGACTCCTATCTTGGACCACAACTGGTTCTGTACGAACTTTCTCTCTCTTTTTTCCTCTTTTTAAATTTTCTTTCTTTCTTCCTTTCTTTACTTCTTTCTTCTTCTTTTTTTAATCAACTTTATTTTCTTTCTTAAGCAATCTCCACACCCAATGTGGGGCTCAAACTCATGACCCTAAAATCAAGAGTCACATGCTTTACTGACTAAGCCAGCCAGGGCATCCACCCTCCCCCTTCTGTCCGAGGTTTACTTAAAAAAAGAAGGTATAACAGGATAAAAAAAAAAGATACATTCTCCTCTATTCATAACAACTGCCAACCTTAGGAACTCTGAATATTTCTCAGTGGTGCTCCTTTTCACCTTTTAAACAATATAGCTTCCAATCAGAAAAGCCAATATACAGTGTTGACCTGGAAATTATAGAGAAACAGGGCTTCCATTAGGCGTATCAGCCCTGCAGTTTTCCTACAAGGCAAAGTCAGGCAAGGTTACCCATCAGTTCCACACAGCAGCTGGTGACCAACTGATCTCAAATGGTAAGGTGACTTTGAGTTCATTCCCTCTAAAGCATGATACTCTCCCCTTTGGACAGGTGGGATTAGCGCTCATCCATACCTTAACATCATAAATATGTCTCCATCAGGATAGATTTGGGTCAATTAGACCAGGAACATCTTCTAGGCTACTGGGCAATCACTTTGACTCATTCAGCTCATTTATTCTTGAAAGCATAGCCAGGTAACACACCAGCACCAGGAGCTCTGTTGGTTCAAATATACTATATCTCCTTCTGGAAAGGTCAGTTGCTGGTGTTAGTTGTGGCTTTGGACATGGATTGACTTCCTCAATGGCTGCTTACCCAAGATTTGTACACCTGCGTAAAAAGGCAAATGCTAAAAACTGAGTTAATGTTCTTACATGTTGGGGTATCCACATATTACTTTTAGATTGCCCATTCTTGTGCAGACAGGTGGCCAATGTCATCATAAACAAAGCAGTTCCATAGACTTTCAGGGGAGTATGGAGGCAAGATTGCATGTCGCATAGACCATGTGTAATGGTGGTGTCAGTAATGGTGATACTATGACACTACCTGAGATAGACTGAATTCTCAGTCAGTATGCTCATCGCCTACCTCCTGGGACTCATCCTATAGGATCTTCCTTCCCACACGTGGCCATGAGACTTGCTTCAGCTAAAGGAGTGTGTGTTACATAGAAGAAGCATTAAAAGTCCTTACGTCTCTTTTCCCTCTAGGTAGAGTCAGGCATGTGTCAAGAGAGAATCACTTTTAGCCTAGGTCTTAAAATAAAGAATATGTAGCCCAGAGCCCTGGCTGGCAGACACACACTATGAAGAAGAGATTAGCTATAGCAAGCCACTGAGATTTGTTATAACGAAGTTATGTCATAGCATTGGGATTGTTTGTTAGTTATAATATAACTTAGTGAAAGCCAACTAATATGATGGTAACTTGAATTTTGGGTGATTTTTCTGTGATGGTCAGAGCACTAGAAAGATTACATTCCCCTGGCCAAACACAAGCAGTGTGGGAAGGTGAGTTATATGTTTTATCTTGCTTAGTGTTACCTAATCAATCGATAATTAAGATCACATCTGCAGACAATCTATCCTCAAAACTCACCAACACTTCCTAAAATAAATATGAAAGACCATACTAGTAATATTCTTCAATTTATCCTCGGGTCATTCAGGCAAAAACCATTAATCACGTTGTTTGAAAATATTCCCAGATTTTGCTTTTCATGACTGCTGTGGGTCATCTGTTTGCTCAGTTGCTATTACTTGGGAGAAAAACAAGAAATTTTAAACCCACAAATATAGTATATCTAAATGTATAAAATTTAGATAAGCATTGTGAATGTAAAGGAAATATCAACATATTAAATAAATGCATATTCAATTTATCATCAGTTGCAGAAAAAAGTGTACAGTAACAGGGGTGCTTGGCTGGCTAGCTGGTAGGTCATGTGACCCTCCATCAAGTTGCAAGTTTGAGCCCCAGGTTGCGTGTAGAGATCACTAAAGAATAGCAATAATAAAATTTAAAAAATAAACAATTGTCAACTTAAAAAGGATACAGTAACAAAAGTAATGCGACTTCAGCAATGATAAAACAACAAACTACAGAGCACACCACAAAGGCCTAGAGTGAAAACAGCCAGAGAGAATACAGATTGGATGACAGCATTTCTGGGATGCTCACAAACAGGCAGGATCTATCACGACAGAAAATTCCCCCCCCCCACTCTGTGTGTGTGTCTCTTTCTCTCTCAAAAATAAACAAACATTAAATTTCAAAAAAAAGGAAAGAAAATACTGTTTTATATGTTAAATCTTTTGTGGGGGAAATTGTCTACCTAGTTAGTGTTTGAAGCTTACAATGAATAAGATGGTGGTAGTGTCTCATGTGGAGACTACAGAGGAGAACAGGTGTCCTGTCCCGAAAGAGGTTACAGTGTCATTAGGAGTCACCAGAAAATATGCTTAAAGGAGACAACAGATAACATAGTTGGTAAGCCCAGTGAGTATCAGTGCTAACATATCACGGAAGAAGTACCAGAGCAGAGACAGTTGGAAAAGTTTTCACAAAAGATTCAGGATTTGAACTTAACCTTGACAGATGGATAGAATTTCAAGTGGGCACGGAGTTTCCCAGGCAAGGAAGAGAGCAATGTGAACGAGAAATATAGGTGGGAAACCACCAAGAGAACTTGGCCGTGGTCTCGGGTTTGACAGGCTATGAGGGCTGCTTGAGGCAAGAAGGAGGGACGTGCCTGGGAAGGTGAGTCCCGGCTGGGAATGTCAGGCTTGTGATTTTGAACTATGTTTGCGGTGTGGAGTCACCAAACCTTGCTGAGCTGCCACCTAATACGATAAAAAATTATGATCTCAGCAGATTATTTGAAGGCTGCTGTTCGTAGGATTAATTGGGCAGAGAAAATCTTGGGATGCAGGGAGGCCAGGCCAGAAGCATGAGGTCAGGAGAGGAAAGCGCGGCCTGTGGAGGCAGCGATAGGAACCAGTGGATCCTCTAGAAATGAATGGCACCGGCTGGACAGCTGGTGGGGATGAGGAGAACCAAGTGTGACGTGAGAGAGACAGTTTGGTATTCTCTGTTCCCTTGCAGTCAGTCTGATTAGCTGATGGTAGCTGCCTGGGGTGGTGTCGGGAGCGGGGCCTCCAGAAAGACCACGGTAGATAATCAATTGTGCTATCGACCTTGAATAGCCAAGGGGAGGCCATGAGTGTAAAAAACTGAGGATTAGCAACAGCATGCTTTTATAATACCATTCAGCTTCTGACTTACTTCTTCACTGAAGGTGAATCCAGCAATTCAATTCAATTCAGTTCACCTCAATTCATGTGGCACACATTTGAAATACTTGGGTTTTTTGGTTTAAATAATCTGATCTTTTGGGCTTCCCTGTCAGCACTGACTCCTGGTCCTCTTCCTCTAACACCAGAGGAAGTGTCAGTGTCCATGGTCAAGTCCCTTCCCCCACCCTCCTTAGAGCTCAAATATTGGTATTTCTGAGGATTTGTCTTGGGCTTTCTCCCTTCACACCTCTCTTATCTATTTCCATGGCTTCAAAAGCCATTTGACTACCCAGAAATTCAGAAATTTATCTCTACTTTTCTTCTGAGATCATTTGGGCACACACAACTATCTAGTCAACAACTACATTTGGATTAAACTCAGGAGATCCAAAACCGAACTCAAAATAATGCCTCAGTAACTTTACCTCTTTCAGTATTTCCTGGCTCAGGAAATGGCTCTACCATGTACCAGGAAGTCACCTTTGACAATTTCTCCTTCACCCCTCCCTCCAACACCCACCCCCCCATTTCCCCTCCACAATGCAGTCAATCACCAAGTCCTATGAAAACATAGTACCTCTCATTATATTATATTACCTCATATTTGTTTCTTGAATCCATCCAATAGTCTCCAGCGCCAACACTCCAAGCCAATTGCCGTGGTTTTTGTGTGGTTTTTGTCCAGTTCAACTACTGTTATTAATGATACCCACCCTTTTCTTCTTTTTAAAAAACTTTTTTAATGTTTATTTATTTTTGAGAGAGAGACAGATGTGAGCAGGAAGGGCAGAGAGACAGGGAGACACAGAATCCGAAGCAGGCTCCAGGTTCTCATCTGTCAGCACAAGAGCCTGACATGGGGCTCAAACCCACAAACCTGGAGATCATGACCTGAGCTGAAATCAGATGCTCAACCAACTGAGCCACCCAGGTACCCAACTCTTTTCTTATTAAAAATACTTTTGGGAACAATCAGGGGACTCAGTGGGTTGAGCATCCAACTCTTGCTTTCGGCACAGGTCATAATCTCCTGGTTTGTTAGTTCAGGCCCCGCATCGTGCTCTGCACTGACAGCAAAGGGCCTGCTGGGGATTCTCTGTCTCTCTGTCTCTCTTTCTCTTTCCACCTTGCTCTCAAAAATAAATAAATAAAAATTTTAAAAATAAGAGTACTTTTGGGGGGAGCTGTATTGTTAACCTAAACACATGACACAAGGGGTGCCTGGGTGGCTCAGTCAATTAAGCCTCCGACTTCGGCTCAGGTCAGATCCCATGTTCTTGGGTTTGGGCCCCGCGTTGGGCTCTGTGCTGACAGCTAGCTGAGATCTTGGAGCTCCTTCCGGTTCTGTGTCTCCTTCTCTCTGACCCTCCCTCTCTCATGCTCTGTCTTTCTCTGTATCAAAAATAAATTTTAAAAAATTTAAAAAAAATTTTAACACATGACACAAGACTTGAAATATTCAACAAATGAAAATAAGGTTAAATCTTCCTTTTATCCCTGTGCTTCTGCTTCCCACTTTGCTTACTGGTTTCTCATGCAGTCTTCCAGAGATATTCTGTGGAAATAAAAGCATGCACACATATTTATTGTCATTATTTTTTTTATTTTTGCAGAATTATAACCTACTATACAGATTATTCTTCACTTACTTATCATTTAGTGTAGCTTGAAAATCGTTCACCATCAGTTTATCAGTATATGTGAGCCTGCACTGTTTTTTGGGTTTTTTAAAAATGTTTTTTAAATTTATTTTTGAGACAGAGAGAGGCAGAGCATAAGGGGGGAGGGGCAGAGAGAGACAGAGAGGGAGACGCAGAATCCGAAGCAGGCTCCAGGCTCTGAGCTGTCAGCACAGAGCCCGACGTGGGGCTTGAACCCACGAACGTGAGATCATGACCTGAGCCAAAGTCAGAGGCTTAACCAACTGAGCCACCCAGGCGCCCCGTGAGCCTGTCTTGTTGTAGTTAATGGGTGGCTTTGTTATTTGATGGGTGTACCAACATTTATTTAATCAGAACCCTATTTAGATATTTCCAAACTTCTGCTGCTATAAACAGTGCAATGAATGTAGTTGGACATAAGACTTTATACACGTGTGTGACTATATTTATGGCACTTTGGGCTTTAAAGACATTTTCCAATTTTACGTAGTATAATTTGTCAGTCTTTTCTTACATGGCTTCAAGGATTTGTGTCATATTTGGAAAGGCCTTTTCTACTCAAAGCTCGTTTAAAATTTTGTGCATAGTTTCTCCTAGTATTTATTAGATTTTATTTTTCATTAAATTTTTTTTCTGTTTAAAGTTAACTTTGGTGTAAAACCAACTTTATTCCTATCCAGATGATTGTTCTGTGGTAGTGACATCATTATGGAAGACCTCACCTTCTTCCCACTGATTTGAAATGCCCTCTTATTCGATATAAGTAAGTCCTAAGTATACAGTTCTGGAATCAGTCTATTCCAGCATTTCCACCTTCTCATGTTCTAATATCATTCTGTTTCAGTTACTGGAGCTTTGTAATATGTGTTTTAAAATTATTTATTTATTTAAGTAATCTCTACACCCAAGACGGGCCTTGAACTCATGACACCAAGATCAAGAGTCACATGCTCTTCTGACTGAGCCAGCCAGGTGCCCTTTATGTTAGTGACAATACTTTTATAAAACCAGAAAGTGGTTGCTATCAAATGCTTTTTCATTGTCAGTAGAAACAACCGATTATTTCCTCTTTGAATATTTTAATATCGTAAACTGTTTTAATGGATTTTCTAATAGTGACGCAACTTTTCATCTTCTTTAATGTATTACAGATGTTCATTACAATAGTCATGTAATGTTTGCCTGATATTTTATTTAGAATTCCTGCCTTTTCAGTTTTGTTGTTTGTTTTGTTTTGTTTTTAGTAAACTCTAGGCCCAATGTGGGGCTTGAACTCATGACCCTGAGATTAGGAGTTGCCAATTCTACTGACTGAGCTAGCCAGGCGCCCCACCTCGTCAACTTTAAATGATACTCTGTATTTTTGTTTTGCTCTTGTAGTTGGGTGTTTGTTTTAACATTATGCTATCATCACAAAAAAGATTGAGGACATCTTGTTTGTAATCTAGGACAATTTAAATAGCATTTGTGTTATCTATCTCTTAAAGATTGGCTTGAATTCTATGGTTAAATCCATCTGGCACTTTTTAGTGAGAGGCTTTGTCGCTTTAGTTTCATGTCTCTTCTGGGGTCAACTTTGGTCATTTATATTTTCCAAGAAAAGTATCCATTTTTTAAAAAAGTTTATTTATTTATTTTGAGAGAGGCAAAGACAGCAGGAGTTGGGGAGGGAGAGAGAGAGAGAGAGAGAGAGAGAGAAACCCAAGCAGGCTCTGCCTTGCCAGTACAGAGAGCCTGATGAAAGGCTCAAATCTACAAAGCCTCAAGATTATGACCTGAGCCACCCAGGTGCCCTTAAAAGGATCCATTTCATTCTTGTTTTCTATGCATTTGCATAGAGTTGAGTAATGTATTTCAAGTTATGCTTTTCCTCTGATTGGTGTTTCAGCAGCATCTCAGAAGTGCTGACTTAGTTATTTTTTTATTGCGATTATTTCTCTAGATATCATGCAGTTTAGATTATTGTGTCTCCTGGGGCGCCTCGGTGGCTCAGTCGGTTAAGCCTCCAACTTAGGCTCAGGTCATCATCTCACGGTTTGTGGGTTTGAGGCCCCTGTCGGGCTCTGTGCTGACAGCTCAGAGCCTGGAGCCTGTCTTCAGATTCTGTTTCTCCCTCTCTCTCTGACCCTCCCCCCCCCCATGCTGTTTTTCTCTCTCAAAAATAAATAAAAAACATTAAAAAAAGAATACATGGAAAGATAAATTATTGTGTCTTCTATACTCAAATGTTGTTTATGAAAGAATTTTTCAACTTCCAGAAAGTAGAAGCTTTTTTTTAGTGTATTATTTATATCTAGTTATATCACATTGTGATTAGGAACTGGTATATTGTGCTATTGTTATTTTGGGGAATTATTGGTAATACGGGGAGGAGAACTGAGATTTTTTTTGTGATCTGTTATCAATTTTTGTGCATGTTCTGTGAGCATTTAAAAGGCAGCTTATTGTGAGACTACAGTATATGTATCATTTTCATCTACCTCAATAATTATGTTATTCAGATCTTTTATTTTTTATTTTTAAATTAAAAATTTTTTATATAGTTTATTTATTTTTGAGACAAAGAGAGACAGAACACTAGTTGAAAGGGGCAGAGAGAGAGGGAGACACAGAATCCGAAGACAGGCTCCAGGCTCTGAGCTGTCAGCACAGTGCCCGACGCGGGGCTCGAACCCCCAAACCATGACATTATGACCTGAGCCAAAGTTGGACGCTTAACTGACTGAGCCACCCAGGCGCCCCCAGGTCTTTTAAATACTTATTCATTTTTATTAATTTGACCTGTCATGGATAGAGAGAGTCTTCTGTTTCGTTCCTTATATGGGTGTTAATAATTCCTTTAAAATATTTTTTTGTCTCTTTCTTGCCCTGAATTGTTCAATGTGTGATATAAAAATCGTGACACTTGCTATATTTCTTTAGCACTCACCTCATTTTCCTTTACGGATTCTTTGATCTACAATCATTGTGTAAAACCTTCCAGAGTGTTCCATCTCACAGAGAGAGAGAGAGAGAGAGAGAGAGAGAGAGAGAGTCAGTCTGCTGGCCTGTAGAATCCTATGTGGCCTAGCTTCTCCTGATCACCCTACATGTAAGAGCCCTCCTCAATGCCCACTTCTTTATCAGCTTAATTTCTCTCTGTAGGATTCCTTGTCATCGACACACCATGTATTGACTTGTTTCTTTCTGTATCATCTGTCTCCTTCTAAAACAAAGCATTTTTAGGGGAAGAGCTTTGTCATTTTGGTTCCTGGATGCTTGCCAGTACCCATGATCCACCTGGCACACAGTAGGACAATACATACTAGTAAATGAACAGGTGAGCCTTGCTAAGTTACTCTGTCTTAGGTATTTCTCTTATAGATGGTTTGGCTTAGGGATCCAAATGGAGATGGTTTTTTTTCTTTAGACATCATATTTTGACCCCTCACTATAAGCAATGTTGGGATTACTATTCTTCCCCTCTACCTCCCTCCCCTTTCCCACCTTCCATGTAATTCTGCTAAATCATGAGGTTTTCTTTTCAAGTTCACCTTTATGCCTTTATATATATGCTGATCCCTCACTTATTGGCTTTAAATGATATATTTTTATTTCTGGTTATAAAAAGGATGGAGAAATATATTTCCCACCCTCTTTTCACATTTCCCGCAGTCTTTCTGAGTTATCTGTTTTACATTCTCTGGAGTTTTAGTGTTATTATTCTGTTAGCTGAGCACAATCTCCCTGCCCGTCATATAGTTAAGGGGACTAAATGCTCATCATTGCTCTGTATGTGGTCATGCTCTTTTAGCTGGCTAACTTGCGTTCTGTAGCAATTTCTCTAAAAAGTGTTCATGGAAACTGTAGTCCTGGTGTAAAATTCTGAGGTTGCATACACTTTCCTGGAAGAGGCCAGGAACACTCACTGATTGCTGTTGTGGAAAAGTCTGGGGTTTGCCTTCCTCCTTCCTCCTTATAAGGAGAATGTCTAGCTATACATCTGATTACCAAAGACAACTCCAATTCATGCTGTTGCACCAACGTAATGACTAATAACTAACAACCTATTTTCAGTCTCTCAGCTGTTCCAGTTAAAACAACAAATTATGTGGTCATCCTACACAACTTGATCTTTTTATAGGATGTCTAAGGAAGTATCATTGAAGATATTATTTTTGAGAGACAGAGAGAGACAGAGCGAGCAGGGGAGGGTCAGAGAGAGAGAGAGGGAGATACAGAATCTGAAGCAGGCTCCAGGCTCTGAGCTAGCTGTCAGCAGAGAGCCTGACACAGGGCTCGAACCCATGAACTGTGAAATCATGACCTAAGCTGAAGCCAGATGCTTAACCGACTGAGCCACCCAGGTGCCCCTTTAAAATTTTTTTAATGTTTATTTAATTTTGAGAGAGAGACAGAGTGTGAGCAGGGGAGGGGCAGAGAGAGGTAGACACAGAATCTGAAGCAGGCTCCAGGCTCTGTGCTTGACATCAGCAGAGAGCCTGACATGGGACTCGAACTCACAAACTGTGAGGTCATGACTTGAGCCTAAGTCAGACAAGTAACCAACTGAGCCACCTAGGCACCCCTAGATAATATCTTAATGTTTACCCTTTTATGTGAGTTTTTTCCATCTGGAAGAAGTTATTTCCTTATAATCTACAGATTAAAGTCTTCTTTTATTTTTAGAAAATTTTCCTGAATTGTATCTTTAAATATTTTTTCCTATACTCTCTGCTTCCCACTTTGTCTTTGTGGTTGCTGATTTGTTTTGTTTTCTTCTAATGGGATGAAGGTTATGCATGTTGGATCTTATTGGTCTTCCATGTATAAAACATATTCTTTCTAATCCATTAAAATATTTATTTATTTTTATTTCATTTTTTTCTTACTCTTCTTTTTCCTATGCTCCACTTCCATTCTTACACTTTCCACAATGTTCCTTCTTCTTTGCATTGCTTTCAGTATGACCTTCATTTCTAGGATTTTTTTTTAAACTTCTTTTCTAAGCTTTCATTTTGGGGCGTTGTCTGGGCATCTTTCCTAGTCTCTTGTATCTCTATTTGCTCTTTTGCATTGTAGGGGAAACACACTCATTGTGTTTTTGTAATTCAGTGTTATCTGTTCGATTTTCATCTATTCCGTCACAGTGTTCATCCTCATAATGGCAATATTTTTCTATATAATGTTCATCATTTGTCATTTTTTTTCCTTTTATCATGTACTTCTGACAACATAATTATATCCGTTCTATGTTAATTCACTTCTAGATGAAGTAAGCTAAATAGACTAAGTTTTGTGTGTACAAGCACAGGTTCAGGTGGGGGAGGAGCCAAGGTTATGTTTCTGAATATTAGAGAGTGGCCCGGGTGCACTCTTTCCACCTTTATTTCTCCCAATGACCAAAGTCAGCTCTGCAGTGCTGTTCCTGATGCTGAGTCTCTCTGCTCCACATTTTCTCACCAGCAAGATGCCTGTCCCGCAAATATGCCTTTTCCATGTAATTTTTATTCAGTGCCATATTCCTTGACTATCAAGGAGCTGTGTCCATCTGAACTTTTAAGTCGAAAAAGGGGCATCTGGGTGGCTCAATCGGTTGAGTCTCCAGCTTATAATTTTGGCTGAAGTCATGATCTCACAGTTGATCTCTGCGTTGACAGCATGGAGCCTGCTTGTATTCTCTCTCTCTTTCTCTGCCACTCTCCTGCATGCACACACTCTCTTTCAAAATGAACAAATAAACATTTTTTGTAAGTCAGAAAAAGGGAAGTCTGGGTGGCTCAGTCAGTTAAGTGTCTGACTCTTGATACTGGTTCAAGTCATGATCTCACAGTTCGTGAGTTCGAGCTCCACATCAGGCTCCTCACTGGCAAATTAGTATCAAACACACACACACACACACACACACACACACACACACAAATAGATGAAAAGGCAAGAAATACTACTAGTGATAAAGAGGGACATTTCAGAATACTGGAAGGGTGAATTCAACAGAAGATGGAAGAATCATAAATGTATGAGTATCTAATAGTATATCTTCAAAATATGAAAAGCAAAATTTGTCAGAAATTTAAGAGAAATAAGCAAATCCACAATTAGTGATCTCAATAGCTTATAAAACAAGCAAGAACCATCAGTAGGGTCACAGTAGATGAATAACATTAATAGCCAAATCAACCCAATTGGTATTTATAAATCATTTCATTGCAAAACTGCCCAGTAACATTATTTTCAAGAGCACATGAAATGGTTACCAAAATAAATCATACACTGAGCCATATATTGACATATACGTTTTTAAAAAAATAAATAAACAAGTAAATAACATTTCTTTTGAGAGGGAGAAAGCATGTGTGCATGCATACAGACGTGCACATAGCAGGGGAGGGCAGAGAGAGACAGAGAGAGAATCCCAAGCAGGCTCCACGCTATCAGCACAGAGCCTGATTTCGGGCTTGAACCCATGAACCTTGAGATCATGTCCTGAACTGAAATCAAGAGTCTGATGCTTAACTGACTGAGCCACTGAGGTGCCCCAGTGACACACAAGTCTCAACAAATCTCAAAAGACTGAAGTCACACAAAGAGTGTTTCCTAACTCCAGTGAAATTAAAGTTGAAATCAAAAACAAAAACTAACCAGTAATATCTGATTATTAAGTAACACATTAGTAACTAACCCTTGAGTCAAATAAAAATCAGAATATAAATTAAACATATTTTGAATTCAAATCAAAATACTTTTTTTAAAGTATTTATTTATTTATTTTTGAGAAAGAGAGATTGAGAGAGAAAGTGCGCACGCACACACACACAGGGGAGGGGCAGAGAGAGAGGGAGACACAGAATATGAAGCAGTCTCCACGCTTTGAGGTGTCAGCACAGAGCCTGTCAGGGGGTTCAAACCCACTAACGATGAGATCATGACCTGAGGGGAAATCAGATGCTAAACCAACTGAGGCACCCAGGTGCCCCTAGCAAAATGTAGAGGATATAGCTAGAGCAATGCTTAAAAGAAAATATATTGCTTTAATGCATAAGTTAGAAGAAACATTGAAAATCAATTATTTAAACTCCATCTGAAAAATCAAGAAAACTATGGTGAAATTTAACCCAAAGAAAGTAGAAAGAAAGAAAATACTTAGGAGCAGAAATCAGTGAAATAGAAAAATAGACTGACAATAGACACAATCAACAAGACCAGAAGTGGGTCTTTTAAAAAGATTAATAAAAACCCTGATGAACATGGATGCAAAAATCCTCAACAAGATATTAGCCATCAAATACAAGCCAGCTCTAACAATACATCAAAAAAATTATTCACCAGGACCAAGTGGGATTTATACCTGGGATGCAGGGCTGGTTGAATATCTGCAAAACAATCAATGTGATAATCACATCAGTAAAAGAAAGGAGAAGAACCACATGATCCTCTCAATAGATGCAGAGAAAGCATTTGACAAAATATAGCATACCTTCTTGATAAAAAGATTAATAAAATAATATAACATTTATCAGACTGATGAATAAAAAAGAAAGAAAACATATTATTAATATCAGTCATGAAAGCTGAGATATCACTACAGATCCTACAGATATGAGAGCATAATAGAAGGACATTCAAAACAAAGTTAATTTGACAGGTTAAGTTAAATGGAGAATTTTTTTTTTTAAATCCATTTATCAGAATTGATACAAGAAGAAACATGATATCTAGATAGTCTCATATCTTTTAAAGAAACGGAATTTGTTACTAAAAATAGTCTTTCTATAGGGGCAACTGGGTGGCTCAGTTGGTTGAGCACCTGACTCTTGATCTCAGCTCAGGTCTTGATCTCAGGATGGTGAGGTCAAGTCCCATGTTGGGTTCCGAGCTGGGTGTGAAGTCTAATTTTTAAAAAAAGGTACCTTTATAAAAACTTCAGGCTCGATTGACTTCATTGGTAAATTCTTCCAAAAATTTAGGGAAGAGATTATACTAATCTTATATTATTTTTCACAGAAATGAGAAAAGGGGGATATTTTCTAATTAATTTGTTGAGGCGGTATAACTTTGATAACAGAACCTGACAAAAACATTACAAAGAAAGTTACAGACCAATATATCTCTGATGAATGCAAAGATCTTAAGTAAAATATTAGCAAATTAAATCCAACAATTTAGGTTAACACATCATTACCAAGTAAATTTAACATTTGAAAAGCTATTCTTAACTTAAAAATCACTAACAAAAAAATGAGAAAAACCAAAGTATCATCTCAATAGATGCAGAAAAGTCCTTTTGTGAAATTCAATACCTGTCAATCACAAAAACACTCAGTAAAGTAGGAAGAAAAGAATATTTCTTGATTTGGTAAGAGTATCTATAAAGGCCTATGGCTAATATACAAAATTCTGAATTGTGAGGTAGCAAATGTTTTTCCCTCTGTGTTCAGGGAAGAAAAAATATTTGCTCTCACCAGTTATAGTCAACATAATACTGGTGGTTCAAATTAGGCAAAAGCAGAAGAAGTAAGGGACAAAAAAAGCATATAGTTTGAAAAGGAAGGAGTGCCTGGGTGGCTCAGTCAATTAAGCGTGCAACTCTTGATTCTGGCCCAAGTCATGATCTCAAAGTTTATGAGATTGAGCCCTGTCCTGTTAACACAGAGGCTGCTTGGGATTCTGTCTCTCCCTCTTTCTCTGCTCCTCCCTTGCTCATTCTCTCTCTCTCTCTCTCTCTCTCTCCCTCTCTGTTTCTCTCAATATAAATATATAAACTTAAAAAAAAGAATATGAAGAAGTCAAAGTGTTATTCATAGATGATTGTATACATAGAAAACCCCAAAGAGAATTAGAAACAATCTATTAGACCTAACCAGTGAATTCAGCACTGGGACACATGGTCAAACTTCAAAAATCAATTGTTTCTATAGATTAGCCACAAAAAAATTGGAGAATGAAATGTAAGAAGTGAGAAACCTGTTGTGAAGAGCCCTTCCAACACTACCAAAGACGTTTACTCCTCCTCACTCCGTACTAAAGCCCACATTGATCACTGGTATGAGAGACACGAAGGACACGCTAGTGGAAAGGTCTGTGCACACAGAAAGTAGTCCTGTTGGCAAGGCGCTCACCCCAGGGTGCCGTAGACGCGGTGGGGGGTGGGGTGGGGAACTTCACACGGAGAAGCACAAGCCACACTGAATCATGAGCAATTTATGTTATGACCTGCAGGGTATCCATAAGTTAAACCAGATAATTATTCACAGGCTTGGAAAACTCTGGGACAAGAAGCCATGGCTGTAAGCCAAGAAAGAAAAATAGCAGATATTTCCTTAATACCCATTTAAAAGAGGAAAAGCAATTAGAAAGCAGGACATTTAAAAGGAAACACCAGTTCAGTAGGTATCCAACCGGCTATTCAATGTGACCGACAAACAA
>PJEM01017533.1:0-21591 GCA_004023845.1 Helogale parvula
CCTCCCGGCCCCTTCCCGTCCCCGCGGCCGCCCTGCGTACGAGGTGACGCAGCGCCGCCCGCCCCGCGCGCCCCGCCCGCCCCCGCGCCGCCGCCGCCGCCGCCCGGCCGGGCTCCAGGGGCCGCTAACGGTCCCGCGCCCCTCGGCGTCCGCGCCCGGCAAAGCAGGCGGCGCCGGCGGGCGACGGGCGCGATGGGGGCGGCGGAGCCGCTGCGCTCGGTGCTGTGGGTGAAGCGGCAGCGCTGCGCCGTGAGCCTGGACCCCGCGCGGGCGCTGCTGCGCTGGTGGCGGAGCCCGGGGCCCGGAGCCGGCGCCCCCGGCGCGGGTGAGTGTCGCCGCCGCGGCCCGCGGGCCCGGAGGGGGGGATGCGGCGGGGTCCCGGGAGGGGGCGGGGGCGCGTCCAGGCGCCCCGGGGGGGGGGGCTGTGCGCTCCGGGGACCCGGTGACAAAGGGCGAGTCGGGCGGTGCGGGCGGGGAGGGCCGGAGACCCGGCGCCCGCGGTCCCCTGCGCTGATGCCACCCGGCGGGGAGGGCTCCGGCCCGGGACGCGGGTCCCGATCGCGGCCGCGTCGCGCAGACCCGCCCGCAGGTAGCCGAAGGGCACCTCTGGGTGAGGCGGGTTACGGACGGGTCCCCAGGGGGGCCGGCACGCGGCGCTCGATTTCGGTTTAGCCCAGGGGCGGACGCTTTTGTTTCGCCCGGGTGCAAACCCGAGAGGCAGCCTCGCAGGGTAGGGGTTGTTGTCCAGGGGAGGAAGGGACTCAGGGCCTTCCGTCTGGGATGTGCTGGGGGGGGCGTGGTGGGGAGTTGGGTTTGGTACAGCGGGCGGGACGCATGACCTTCATTGGCTCTGTCCATTCGGAGAAGTGTAATTTGGGTAAAAATGGAAAGGACACACCCGGCCCAGGGGAGTCTCCCCAAGGAGAAGGGACCAGGCCCCCCTGGCAGAGCTGTCTGCTGGACGAAGGCCGCGCAGAGGTTTATGAGATGTCATTCGATCCCGGGAGGAAGGAGGAGGATTGCGGGGGCCCTGCTGGAAGCTGGGTGGGCAGAGGAAACCCCGGGCCGGCGAGCGTGGGTGTGTCCACTTCATTCATTTGTCTTGTGCAAGTTGTTATCCAGGGCCTGTGGGGGAGGGCGCAGTGGTGTCCTCGCCCTGGCGCAGTGCCTGTGGCTAAGTCCTTGCCTCGTGGATCACTCTGCCTGGAAGGAAGCCAGAGGGGCGCACCTGCAGGGCGGGCGTGTCTGAGAAGACTCCCGCGGGGGGAGGGGGGGCGATCAGGGGGTATGCAGACTTCACTTAGTGGCCGCTTTTGAGCCCAGGGGTTGAAACCTGTGCACATGGAGGAGAGGTTGTCCGGGTGGGAAGAGTAAGGGCCCTCAGACCAGGCAGGAGGTGGATCTTTGCGGAAGGGACCCCAGGGGCTGACGTGGGACTCCTCTTTCACCCGGAGGGCTTTATCCAGCTCAACATTCTTAGAGGATCTGCAGAGAGTGAACAGAGGCAGCACAGTTAGGGGGCTCCTGGCCTTGGCCAGGCAGAAGTGGGGGTGTGCAGGGCTGGGTGTGGGTGAGGCCTGTGAGCTGAGAGAGGGGAGCAGAGCTCAGGATTGCAGTCCACTGAAGTCACTGCACAAGACGCAGTTTATTGTTTTAATTGTTGGGGGTGGGGAGGGAGAGGTGGGGAGTCCCTCGGGCAGAGTTGGGACGCCCTGGGGCAGAGTTGGGGTGCTCCGGGCACGCTTCTGACGCTGAGGCTGTGAGGCTCCCGGGTTGGAGGAGGGGTGGGCAGAGCCAAAACAGGTGGGGGCCGAGGTCACCGGCAGCCAACATTTGGTTTCCGGCCTTGGGGTCACCAGAAGCACCGTCTGCAGAGCCTGTGCCTGGCTGGGTGTGTGAGAGTTTACTCCTGTGTGATCTTACTGGTGTCCCTGGGGGAGGAATGTGTTGCTTCAGATATCGTCCCGGGCCTCTTGGCACCGCCCCCAGGGCCCCGTGTCTCCCTCTGGGTCTCTGACCTGCAGCGAGGTGCCTGGGGTTTGAGCGGCTCTGTGCGTTTCTAGGCTGGAGAACGGGGCCCTTCCTTCCGCGTCTGTCGTGTTCACATGCAGCCCTGAGCACACGGCTGTGCTTGTCCTTTACACGCCGAGAGACCCGGCTACGGGCCCTAAGTACCTGCCCCGCCGAGCTTGGTCCCCACCAGCCTCTGGCAGTGAGGCCCCGCCAAGCCTCAGTGCCGCGTGGACACTGGACAGACCCCTCCCCCGTGGGTTGTCCGGGTGGAAGCCCCCCATTGCCTGCATTTAGCGCCAGCTGCTGATGGTTTCGGGGGGCCGGACGCTGGGCCTGCGTGGGGGCCGTGCCCCCTTGGGTCTGCTCGCTCCTGCTGGCGGCTCGCTTCCACGGCTGCCGGTCCTCTCTTGGGAGCCTTGTTGTTTTGCACCTACAGAGGGTGAAGGCGCTCTGTGAGCTCATCTGGAGGTTTCTCCCTGGAGGGGCGGGGGCTGCGGGAGCCCTGGCCGGTGGGCTTCCTGCAGGAACAGGCCTTTTCCCGTCGCTGTTTTCCAACACCAGCCACCGCTCCGGGTGAGCTGTGCAGAAACTGCTGCGCCAGCCCGTTGGCTTTTCTTCACTTCACTGCACCCCCAAAGGGAAGTAGGCCCTCGGCAGGTGACCGCACGCTGGAGGTCGGTGGGGTCAGGAGGGTGACTTGCACCAGCCCCCGGGAGAGGCCAGAGCAGGGAGTCGAGCCAGGGCCACGTGGTATGGCCACTTGGGTAATTCCACCCACTCCTCTTGTGCCTCCAGACTGTCGCTCCTGTTTTCAGGTGTGCAAACTGGAAGCCAGAGCTGATTGGTCCCAGAGGCGCAGCATGTACGGGAGGGAGCCGGTTCTTTGATCCAGGCACGTCCGCTTGTCTCCGTGGCTCAGTGTTGCAGAGTGAGGTCGGACCAGGATCTTGGACGGGCAGAGTTGTCTGGTCTGAGAGCCGGCTGCCCTGGAGGGCGCTGGGGGAGCCAGTGCACCGGGTGCCGGCCTGGTCGGCAGTGAGGCTGCCTGAAAACAGGAAACAGCGCAGAGACCTCCTGGGTCAGAGGGTCATGCTAGCTGAACTTGAAACAGACTGTGGCTATAGCGGGCTTGCTCCCCCAGACTCTGAATGTGTTCTTTTAGGGTCGAGGCTGGCAGCAGCGTGTGTGTGTGTTTGTGTGTGTGTCCGGGGCGGGGGGGGGGGTCTGTGGAGGGGGGTGGACATGGCCGGGGCTCCACGTTGGAGGAGAAAGGAGAACTCCCCCTTCCCCCCACCAGCCCCACCTAGAATGCCCAAGGCCTTGGTCATGTCACTGCTGTATTTATAAAGCGTGTCTCTAATACTGGCTGTGCAGTGCTGGGCCAAACGTAGGCAAGCCACAGAAACTTCTAGGCAATTTAAAATCTAGAAAACACTGATGGGAAGGCACTCACACAAAAATCACCCTCCGTCTTACCCACAGGCAGTGAATACTATTTGGTGTTTCTGTCTATGTGGATATGCATGAAAGACAAGCTGGGGAAACGTAGTGCAGAAAGTTTCCTATGGTATCATTTACTCACTAAAAATGTGACTTTTTAAAGGCAACTTTATTGGGACGTCTGGGTGGCTCAGCCAGTTAAGCGTCAGACTTTGGCTCAGGCCATGATCTCGGGGTTCGTGAGTTCGAGACCCGTGTCGGGCTCTCTGCTGACATCTTGGAGCCTGGGTCACATCCGTGTCTCCCTCTCTCTCCGCCCCTCCCTGACTCCTGCATGCTTTCTCTTTCTCTCTCTCTCTCTCTCAAAAAAAAAAACCCATAAAAAAAATTTTAAGGTCAACTTTATTGAGGTCTAATTTGCATACAGTAAAATTCACACATTTACGGATATAGTTTGGAGAATTTTGATCACTAAATGCACTGGCCTAAACGTCACCCTTTCAGGATATAGAACATTCTAGTCACCCCAGAACCTTCCTCCGTGCTCCATCCCTCAGTCTCTGCCCTGCTTTATTACCGGGGATGGATTTGACCTCTAATAGAATTTCCTATAAACGGAGTCATGTGACGTGTGCTCTTCCTGTCTGTGGCTCCTGCGTCTCAATCTTGTATCAACAGTCAGCTCTTCCTTATCGCAGAGTCGTCCTGCGGCGTCTGAGCAAACTGGTCTGTTTATTCACCGTACGGACTTTGGGGCCATTTCCAGTGTTCGTGTGAAAGTGACGCCGATCATCTGTGGAGAAGCCCCTCTGGGGGGCATACACTCCCCCTCCTCGGTGCGCATTCAGGAACCGAAAGCTGGCCTGGGAAAGCACGTTTCTTTGCTGTGCGGTGTTTCGTTACTTGACCGTTACAAATGCTCCTTGTATTCACTGGTAATGTAGAAAGTTCCTCAGATTAAAGATTTTCATATAAAAATGTAGTCCAGGGAAACAGGATAAATTATAGTGCTGGAATGGAGGAATACCTCCCTGCAGGGTGGACCGCAGAATATACAGACAAATCTGAATTATTTAAATAAATAAAAACCTCAAAAATTTTTGGTAAGACTCTGCAATTTAAAAAACGATGGGGGTTATATCTGCAACAAATAAGATAGAGGATTACAATTAAGAAAACATTAAAAAATTTTTAATGTTTTATTTATTTTTGAGAAAGAGAAGCACGGAGCGTGAGTGGGGGAGGGACAGAGAGAGGGGGAGACACGGAATCGGAAGCAGCTCCCGGCTCCGAGCTGTCAGCACAGAGCCCAATGTGGGGCTCGAACCCACAAACCACGAGATCATGACCTGAGCCGAAGTCAGACTCCCAACCGACGGAGCCACCCAGGCGCCCCAAGGAAACATGTAAACATATAAAAATTGATTTTAAAAATCCATTGGAAATAATACAGATAAGCCCTTCACAGAAACAAACAGCCCGAGGCTCCGTGATGAGCATCTGGGAAGACGCCGAAGCCAAAGCAGCATAAAGGACGGAGCCTCTTGTGACGAGTGCATGAGCTGCTTTGGGAAGTTAATCTGGCAATATTTTGAAAATATTTTAAAAACTGATACATTATTTGACCCATCAATCTCCTATCTGACCAGTTATCTGAAGGAAAAACGCCAGTGTTTAAGGAACTGTCTTTCATCCTATAGAAGGTGATATTCTCTTTGTTTATTAAGATGCTCTTGATATTTTTTTACTCCCACCCCCACCCCCCATTCTTCTCTAACAGTCCAGACTTTGGCATCACAGACCTCCCGACAGAATGTAGTTGGTCCCTGCCGTTGGCCCGCTGTCTTGTGGGCCTCACTCCTGCAGCCTCCCCTGACTTCATGGTCGGCGTGGTCAGCATCGTGCGGACCTCATGCTTTCTCTGCATCCTGGCTTCTCTTGAGCTGCGGTTCCAAAGTTGTAGCGATGCCCGATTCCACGCTGGAGACGGCCCACATCTCGGACTCTGCGCCCCCCGGCCCCCCGGCTGCGGCTCCTCGGCTTTCCCATCCTGGGCCTGGGTGCCTCGAAGCCTGCTGCTGTATCAGGGTCTTGCGGTTCCTGACACGCGGGTCTCTTTCTCCAACACTGGTTCAGATGCTTCCTGCCACTTCCTGCCTCCGGGCTTCGCCTGCCTATCTCCTGTCTTTCTCATTCACTGTGTCACCTCCTTGGGACACTCCTGCCATGGTGGGACCCCAGATTGTGTGAATGGAAGTCTGGGAGGCACCTGGAGCCCTTCTCAAGCAGCCCCGGTGCCTTAGGCCCCCCACAGGCAGCCGGCTGGTTGCACCTGCACTGGTGCCTGCTTTTCTAGAAGGTTCTTCCACATGCACTGCTTGCTCGCTGGCCCCCAATCTTCCTGTTGCTTCTGCTGGGCTTACGTTCAAGGCTTCCGGGTCTGACCCCATGGTACCCACCCACCTGCTGCCTTCTGGTTCAGCATCGCTTTTCTGCCGGATGCTTTTCCTTCCTGTTCCCGGGTTCGAATCTTACTTTCCTCCCGGCCCGGCCCTGCTGGTGCTTTGCCCTTCGGCAATCTTTTTAAGTTTTGTATAGCCTGGTGTGTGCCTCTCTGCTAGTTGTTTCTCTCTGCTTTGTGTCCTGCATTTGGCTTTTTGCATTTCTGACCGTGTCTCTTCCCCCCCCTGCATTCTCCCGGAGGGCAGAATCCAGTGTCCTGGTCTCGGTCTCAGGGAGCTCCCCTCTGAACCGGGAGGGGGGAGGGGATGCAGATACAGCAGGTCCCACCGCCCCTGCAGGAGAAGCCGGGGGGAGGGGCTCCCAGTAGTGATTTCTAGCTCTGTTTGCTCTCAGGAGCCCTTGTTTTTCTTGGAAGGGGAGTGCGTGGGAAGCCCTGGGGAGTGACCTCGAAGCCGAATAGTTGGTGCAAAGCGCACCGATTCTCCACGGTCCTGGATGCTAACCCGGCGAGTGCCGTCCTGCTGTCCGATGCCCACCCGATACGTGGAGGTTTGTGCGCCCCGTCAGGAAGCCACGAGTGATGCAGATGGTCAGATTGTAGAAAGCCCGTGACCTGGCCATTTTAATATGAAGAATCTCCGTAGATCCGAATAGGGAATGAATGGCAATCCTGTCTACCTATTAAAAAGAGTCCAGATCGGGTAGGATCCTCTGTAGGAAGAGACGCCCAGGCTTTGCCGGCTCAGCGGGTGTCGGAAAACGGCCGGGAGGAGCCTTCCCAACGCGTCTCCTGCGCTCCTTGCCCCAGTTGCTGTCAGTAGCCAGACATGGTCATCAAAATTGTAATTTTTTGGAGATTATTCAAGGTTAACTTTTATTTGTTGTTCTAAGATAGGTGTGCAAACAATTTCTTTTTTTATTTAAATATTTATTTATTTTTGAGAGAAAGAGAGAGAGAGAGACCGAGCACGAGCAGGGGAGGGTCAGAGAGAAAGGGAGACACAGAATCTGAAGCAGGCTCCAGGTTCCAGGCTGTCAGCACAGAGCCCGACGCGGGGCTCGAACCCACGAACCATGAGATCATGACCTGAGCCGAAGTCGGATGCACACTGAACCGACTGAACCACCTGGGCACCCCACCATTTTCTTAAAGGGCCAGATAGCAAATACTTTACACTTTGTGGGTCACAGTTCCACAGCTCTGCTGTTTTAGCACAAAAGCAGCTACAGATGGTATGTGCATGAACTCCTGGCTGTGTGCCAATAAAACTTTATTTATAAAAGCAGGCAACTGGCTGGATTTGGCCTGCAGCTTGCTGACCCTGCTCTAAATCATTATTTGTGAAGAGGGAATAGCCATGTGATGTATTGTAAAAGCAGCTGATCCAGATGACTAAAACAAATTTATCCTTCAAAACAATCAAGCGAACCCCTCTATTCATCTGGAAAAACCGATACCACAGATTGGGAAACACACCCACTCGGGTTCTGGTCCCACCATGCCCTGGTCTGTAAGCAGAAAGCCCATCCTCCCTCTGAGAAATAGCACATCTGTGTGCAGACTGGCCTTAGGCATCAAAATTGATCTATTTCCTTTCTTTCCGACCAGTTTCGCACAAATCCGCCTACACCCCTCAAAGTTTAAAGTAGCGCAGGAACAAAGGAGAGTGTCGGAGTGATGTAGTCTGTAGTGGTGTATGTTCCCAGGGCACTTGAAAGACTCTGTGTTCTGCTATTGTTGGGGGGAGTGTTGGAGAAATGTGATGGAACCTGTCGGTTGGTGATGATGTTGGTTCTTAAAATCCTGCTGATCTTCTGTCTCATTGTTCTATCAGTTGTGAAGCCTCCAGCCATAATTGTGGACTTCTCTGTTTTGCCTTGTAGTTCTATCAGTTTTTGCCTTACGTATTTTCCTGCTCTGTTGTTTGGTGCATACATGTTCAGGGTTGCTATGTCTTCATTTAGGGCTGACCCTTTTCGTCATGTAACATGCCTCTCTATCTCAGGTAATTGTCTTTGTGCTGAGGTCTACTTATGTATTAATAAGCCGCTCCTACTTTCCTTTGATTCATGTTTGCATGCTGTGTCTTTCCCATTCTTTTACTTTTTGCCTGTTCCACTGTGAGATTTGCAGTGAGTTTAGACCATATACAGTTAAGTCATGTTTTTAAATTTCTGTCTTCTTAATGTAAATTTTGATGTTAGGGTAGAAATCAGCCATTTTATTTTTTGTTTTCTATTTTTCTTTCTGATTTTCCTTTCTCTGTTTTCTTTTTCCTGCCTTCCTGTGGATTACTTATTTTTTTTTAGAATTAGGTTTTGAGGGGTGCCTGGGTAGCTCAGTCGGTTAAGTGTCTGACTTCAGCTCAGGTCATGAGCTCATGGTTCATGAATTTGAGTCCTGCATCAGGCTCTGTGCTGACTGCTCAGAGCCTGGAGCCTGCCTCAAATTCTGTGTCTCCTTCTCTTTCTGCCCCTCCCCCATTCATGCTCTGTCTCTCTGTTTCTCAAAATAAAGAAACATTTAAAAATTTTAAAAAAGAATTAGGTTTTGATTTATCTGTACATCTTTATTAGTTTTTTATTATGGTAAAATATCTGTATTTTTTTGTTCCAATTTTAGTGTATGTGCTGCTGGCTTGAGCACACTCCATATTGGTTTTTTTAAATGTTTATTTATTTTGAGAGAGCACACATGCACAGCCAGGGGAAGAGGCAGAGAAAGAGGAGAGAGAGAATCCCAAGCAGTCTCCATGCTGTCAGTACAGAGTCCAGCAAGGGGCTCAATCACATGAACCATGAGATCATGACCTGAGCCAAAACCAGGAGTCAGACACTCAACTGACTGAGCCACGCAGGTGCCCTGATCTGTATTGATTTTTAAATATGTTTCTTTGTGTAGCCTCTGAGTGGTTGCCAGTGTTAGTTTATCCAAATGTAACTTGCCCAGTCCGGTCCTGCTGGTGCTGTCGTTTTACCTGTTTGGGTAAAGTGTAGAAAGCTTACCTCTCTGCATCACCCTACTCTCCCCTGTTTTTATTATGTAAGTGTCTTGATTTTTCCCTCCACAGAGATTTAGAACGAGATTAGTGTTACAATTTTATCTTCAACCCTCATACATCATTTAGGAAAGTCAAGAGAAGAAGGAAATTCTGTTGGGGCATCTGGGTGACTCAGTCAGTTGAGTGTCTGACTTTGGCTAAGTGTCCGACTTTGGCTCAGGTCATGATCTGACCTGACTACAGCTGGTGGGTTCAAGCCCTGCATTGGGTTCTGTGCTGACAGCTTGGAGTCTAGAGCCTGCTTTGAATTCTGTGTCTCCCTCTCTCTCTGCCCCTCAGCTTGTGTGCTCTTGTGCTCTCTCTCTCTTTCAAAAATAAATAAGCATTTAAAAAAAGAAGGCAGGGGTGCCTGGGTGGCTCAGTTGGTTAAGCCTCCAACTTCGGCTCAGGTCAGATCTCACGTTCATGGGTTCGAGCCCCGTGTCAGGCTCTGTGTGACAGCTCTGTGCTGACAGCTCAGAGCCTGGAGCCTGTTTCAGATTCTGTGTCTCCTTCTCTCTCTGCTCATCCCCCATTCATGCTCTGTGTCTGTCTCTCAAAAATAAATAATTGGTTTTTTTAATGTTTTTATTTATTTTTGATACAGAGAGAGACAGAGCATGAGAGGGGGAGGGGCAGAGAGAGAAGGAGACACAGAACCGGAAGCAGGCTCCAGGCTCCGAGCTAGCTGTCAGCACAGAGCCTGATGTGGGGCTCAAACCCACGAATGTGAGATCTGTCCTGAGCCGAAGCCGGAGGCTTAACCGATGAGCCACCCAGGCGCCCCAATTACTCTTCTTAATCTTAAAGAGAATTTAGGGACGCCTGGGTGGCTCAGTCGGTTAAGCTTCCGGATTCGGCTCAGGTCAGATCTCACGTTCATGGGTTCAAGCCCCGCGTCAGACTCTGTGCTGACCGCTAGCTCGGAGCCTGGAGCCTGCTTCCGGTTCTGTGTCTCCTTCTCTCTCTGCCCCTCCCCCTCTCATGCTCTGTCTCTCTCTGTATCAAAAATAAGTAAAACGTTTTTAAAAAATTAAAAAAAAATGAAGGCAGTTATGTTGTATTTGTCTATATCAGTGTTCACCATGTTCTTTCTCTTTCTCTTTTTTTCAGGGAGCCTTTCTTGTGTTTTCCTTTCTACTTCCTCTGTCCATCCTCAGGAAAGGTGTGCTAGCAGTAAGTTCTCCTGTCTTCCCTCGGCTGAGGATGTCTTGATCTCCTCTGTATCCCTGAAGGATATGTTTGCTGGGTATAAGATTCTGGGTTGACAGCTCTTTTCTTTCGGCACTGGAAGGACATTGTGCCGCTTCTTCTGGCCTTCCGTGGTCGCTACTGAGATTTCCACTGTCACTTGAGCTTCTTTTCCCCCTATAGGCAAAGTGCTCTTTTGTCTCTCATTGACTTTAGGATTTTTTTCTTTGTGATGCGACTTTCAGAAGTTTGACTATGGTGTGTCTTGGTTTGGATTTCTTTGTAAGTTTTGTCTTTTGCCAAACTTGGTAAGTGGTCAGCCATTACTTTTAAGTACTCTTTTAGCCCCGCCCCCTTCTGGGACCCTGGTGACACGAACACGAGATTTTGGTCGTAGTCTCACAGGTCCTCGAGGCTCGGTTCCTTCACAGAAACTATTTTTCTCTGTTGTTTGAACTGAGTAATTTCTATCATTCTGGCTTTCAGTTCACTGATTCTTTTCTCCTGTTTTGTGGTCGCATCCATCCCCTGCTTTCTATGTTGGCTACTGTGTTTATATTTTTCAGTTCTCAGATTTCTGCCGGGTTCACTCTTTCTACCTTTCCTCCCCTTGCTGAGTCTCTCTAGGCCTCCGTTGGCTCTCGCATGAATTGCTCGGGGAACATTGTCATCTGCTCGAAAGCAGTTGCCAGCGTCTGCGCCATCTCAGTGTTGGCGTCTAGCGCCTGTCTTTGCCCGTTCAGTTGTAGAACTTCCCGGTTCTTTCCATGGTGACTGATTTTTTTTAGTGAAACCCAGACATTCTTGTATGATGCAATGAGATTTTGGATCTTATTTAAACCTCCCCTTTAGCCGGCCTTCTCTGATGCGGCTCCAGCTGGGAAGAGGCGGCTAGTTCCTGCCAGGTGGGACCAGGAGGCCAGGTTCCCCCTGGTCTTGTTGGCAACCAGGGAGGGCTCACTGCTGCCGGCGGGGCGGGAGGTCTCCCCCAGCCCTCCACTGTTGGCTCCTCAGCTACGAGGGGAGGGGTGCCTTGTGACTGCTCCTTACAGGGTCTCCGGTGCTTGGGTGGGTGGACAGGTTGGTGGCAAAGGCCTGCCTCCCCGCAGCGTGTCCTCTGACACCATCCCAGCGAGGGGGGGGTGCAAGTCCAGCGCCCTTTCTGTCTCCACAGGGAGTGAGACTGGTCACGAACTGGCTGGATGGACGTTCCAGCCGCCTACTTGGGTTTCGCCCACATCACCCTGGCCGGGAACGCCCGGGGACCTCATTAACGCCCCCGAGGGTGCGAGTCCAGGCCCCCAGTCAGCCCTTGGTGGCGTGTGGGTGGAGCCGGTGTGTTCTGTGTGTTTCCTGGACTGGAGCTTCTCTGGTCTCCAAGTTTCCGGTCTTGCTGTTCTGTCCTGTCCCTGGTCCTCTGGCTTTGGGTGGAGGTTTGTGCCTGTGCCCCTTGGCATTTCTGAGTTGCCGGGTTCTGCAACGGGATGTGTGAGGCAGAAGGAAAATCCAAGGGACTCGGCACCATTTCCTTCCCTGGGTCCCACGGGCCTCCTTCTTCTCTTGCCCTCCGGGGTCGTGCCGTCTGTCCTACGTGACTCGGTGGGAGGCACAGGGCAGAGGCCTCCCGGTCCGTCTTCTTAGAAGCACAGTTCTCTCTGCATTTTTGAGAAATACTTTTTCTCCAGGCGCCTGGGTGGCTCAGTCACTTGAGCAGTTGACTCTTGGTTTCAGCTCAGGGTGTGATCCCAGGGCCGTGAGTCTGAGCCCCATGTCTCTCTCTCTCTCTGCCCCTCTCCCCTGCTCATTCTCTCTCTCTCTTTCTCAAAATAAATAAAGTTAAAAAAATGTTTTTTCTCTTTGTTCTTCAGAATGCATTGACCTATTTTCAACCTCCCTGACTTTCCCGTATCATAACCATTTGGTTACTGAGCCTTCGGTGGACTTCTGATTTCAGATACTGTACTTTGAACGCTAAATTTTCCACTCGTTTCCCTCAGATCATTTCCTTTTCTGTCCCAAGTACTTCTGTCTCTCCATTCATCTCAGGAATGATCGGCTGAGCCTCGCTGAGCAGGGTTGCAAGGACAAGTTCAGAGTCATTACCCAAGACCTCCAGCATCCGGGTCACCTCAGCTCTGGTATGCGTTGTCCTTTCCCTGGAGAACGGGGGCACTTCCTGGTCCTGGGTGTGTGGACTCCTGTATTCCAGGCATTTGAATATTCTGTTGCAGGACCGTGAGTCCTGGTAAAATCCTTCAGAGAATTTTCTTGAGCGGGTGCTCGGCGAGGGTGGGCTCAGATGGCAGGTGCCTCTCGTGTGGTGGGGGGTGTTTCCGTGTCAGCCCGGCACTCGAGGCCTTTGCCATCCTGCTGGGGACCCGCCCTGACGCTTGTCACATGGGGAGGCTGGAGCCCCGTGCTGGCGGTGTGGCAGCTCGGCTCCCGAGGCATGTCCTGCCCGGGGCAGCCAGGCGTGAGTCCGGGCCTGTTTCTGCTCACACCCAGAGCCAGGACACTGTCTCCTGCCCTCTCCTCTGCCCTGCGTGGGCTTCTGTGCCCAGGGGGACAGGTGTTGTCCTGTCCCCATGCGGCCGGAGGCAGGAGGAGAGGGGGCCCCCTGCCCACACCGCTGGCTCCCGGGGCGGCTTCTCTGGCCTTGTGCACCTTCGAGTCCTCAGTTAATTGTCTCTCCCGTCTTGTCCTGATCGGTGGGAGACAGAGACGGGTCGTGGGCCTCCCCCATGCCGCCAGGACCGGAGCCTTCGGGCTGCTCCCTGCTCACAAAGCCCTCCCGGCAGCCCTGGGGACGATTTCACTACTGTCCCCGATGCAGACGGCCAGCTGTGAGGGCATGGATCCCAGGGTCGGGGCCCCAGCTGGCCTTCAGAGCGGGTGGGTCGGACCTCGCAGGCGCTTGGCGCGGAAGTCTGCTCTGTCCTCCCCGGGCCGCCGGTCACAGGATGGCGATGCTCGCCCAGGGTGCCGCAGGGTCTGAGGAGTGCAGAGGCCACACAGGTGTGCACGGCGGGCAGAGCCAGGCCCAGAACCCCCAGGCGTCCCTCTGGTGCCTGGGCTGGCTGGTGCCAGAAAGCTGGGCGCAGGAGGCGGGTCTGCCTTTGGGTCGGAAGAGGGTGAGGTGGGTGGTGGAATCCAGAGGAAGCGGGAGAGAGACTGTCGGGGGTGGGGGGTCCTCCCGCGAGCATGCACAGGCGTCTGCTGCGCGACACAGGTGTGGGCAGATGGACAGACGGGGCCCCTGCGGGTGCGTGGGGCAGGCCGACCGTGACCCCACCCCTGGCTGGATCCTGGGACAAGGTTCAGGTGGGTTCAACAGGGGACGGGCACGGTGTACTCAAGGTGCGTCCCCAGAGTTAAGAAGTGACACTCTGGAGGCACCTGGGTGGCTGTCGGTTGAGCGTCCGACTTTGACTCAGGTCGTGGTCATGTAAAAATCAAAACTTCCGGCCTGTCCTCCTGTGCAGCGAGCGGGCCTGCGGCCCCGAGGTGGGCGAGGGCCCTCGGGTCCCACTGCCCCCACATGTGCAGGCATGCAGTCGGCGCTCACACAGCGTCCATCTGTCTGACCCCGTAGCTCCCTCCAGCCTCCCCTGGGCAGGCGTTGTGTGGGGGCGGGGCCAGGCCACGGCTCGTCCACGCTGGCGGCGTCGTGCTGGAAAATCACCTCCCCGACACGTATGCTGCGGGAGACGCCCCGTGGCATTTGCGGGGAGGTTGAAAACCGATCGCACTTCCCCGCCGCACGCTCTTTGTCCCAGTTAGAAATCCACATTCCTCCCTGTCCTGGAGGCCTCCTAAGCTGTGGTCTCCGTGTGGCCCTCTCCCTGTCCTGAGCTGATGCTCAGCCGCCAGTGACGCCACTCAGGGCCGGGGGACAGTCTGGGGTCAGGAGGGGCCTTGTGGAGGTGCCCAGGGTAGATGCTGAATGAGGGGGTGACCGCCAGTGGGGTCAGAGTCCCCGGAGGTTACCAGGGACATAGGCCATGTCCGTAGCCTTGCAACCAGACCTCTGGGATCCGTGGTCACGCAGTCCCACACCAGCGGGTCACTCCCTGCTTCTCCTTCATTGCCCGTCTGACCACCCGGGCGGTCACTCAAGATCACCTTCTGGAGAGCTCCCGAGGGCACTGCGGCCCTGCTCTGCAGATCCCTCCGGGCCGGTGGCCAGCTCTGCCTCCCCAGGGGCCTCCGTATGACCGTGCCCTTCCTCCCCGTCATGCCCACAAACTGTCTGCTGGCTCCGGGTGGCCACGCCTGGTCGGTGCGGAATCCTTCGGTCCGAGGCTGGCCCGAGACGCCAGTTCCCCAGAGGCTGCGACACAGAGTGACCCTGGGCACAACTTACCTGGAGGCACCAGCGGGCCCTTTCCCAGCTCCCGCTTTCACAGCCCTGCAGGCACAGGGGAGCGGCCGAGGGGACGGGGCACAGGCGCCGGGCAAGCGCTGTCCATGCCCCCTGGAGGGCCGGTCTCAGCCGGAGCGGAGCGGCGTTGCCCCCAGCCCTCGGGGTGGGCCGCGCCATCTGGAGGCGCCATGCAGGTGTGGACGTGACGTCGGACCGGTCGGAGAGCGAGTGCGGGCCTGGACGTGGCCGGGGGGGGGCGGTGGGCCGGGGTGGCCCCTGTTGCGCGGGCTCCTCAGGGTGGGCTCGTGGGGACTCACGGGCCCTGACTCCTCCTCTCGGCCTCCGCGTCACTGCCGCCCGAGCGCACGGAAGGCTCAGACTTTACCCAGGACCTCCGGCTATGCCCTGGGTGCCCTTGGGTGTGAACTTGCTTCTGTTCTGGCTTCTCGTCGGCCTCCTAGGGGTCTGTGGGGGCCCTGCTGAGCGGCACGCTCCAACCGCACAACCGCCCCGTTCGTGTGTGTGTGTGTGTGTGTGTGCGCACTCGTGTTCACACACGTGGGCCACCCTGGTGACACACACGAAGTCCCCCTCCCATTGGGTGTGAGGCTGCGTGTGCTCAGTTCCGTCCAGGAACTTGGGACGGCACAGCCGATTGGCACCAGACACGGTGTCTCCTCGCGGTCGTGACTGTGGAGTGGATCCAGGGAGCGGGTCACGGTCCGCACTGTGGAACAGAACAGACCTGGCAGGGGAGCTCACAGAGGGCAGAGCCCTGGCGGCTGTCCACGGGGGCCCTGCCCACAGGCTACAGGGCATGTGTCCCCCCGGGCATCGCCTAGGACGCTTCTGGAATGTGGTGGCCATTCGGTCATCGCCCTCACAGGAGGGCCAGTCGCCAAGGCCACCGTCCCTGTGAAGGGACGCACAGGGGAATCGTATCCCTTGTCGGCAAAGCGCCCAAGCTTTTAGCCGGGACTTGGTGCAACATTTCAAGCCATTTGGGGAAAGGACTTTATTGCATGAGAACATTTTTTGAGTTTGTAATAATTGTAATATTTGAACCAGGACCAGCGGCTGTTGAAATGGCCTAGAAATGTTATTAGAAGACGTCCCGAAGGACTGGACGCACGGAGGTGGGCGTCGGAGTCTGGCCGAGGGCCGACGGGGCGCGTGGGGGGGCCGAGCGGCAGCCAGCAGCCTCTGGGTCACGGGAGCTGCGTTCTGAAGAGAAGGATTATTTATAAGACCTGCAAAGCCTGACAAGGCGCCCTACCCTAGTGTGACATTTGTAAGGACGGTCTCGTAAACGAGGTGCGAGTCCCCGGAACGAAGGATCCAGACAGAGCGGCTGCCCTCGGCCGCTTCATCGCTGTTTAACGGAAAGTCCTCGCGCCGATTTCTGAGCGTTGTGGCTGCTCGCGTGCACCCCTCGCGGCCTGGGTCGGGCGCGGGGTTGGGGGGCCCTTCGGGACCGGGTGGCGGAGGGGAGACGGCTCAGAGGCCCGTGTTTCCGTGGACCTGTCCCGGCTGGCGCTGGGCCGGCCGCTCGCCGTCTGTGACCGGACGGGTCCCGTGCGAAGCGCCTGCTGAGTCCGTCTGTGTTTACCCTCTGAGCTGCTGTGAGGACACGCGCACGTGCACATATTCACACCTGCACCTGCAAACCGCCGGGCCCGCTGCCGTGTCGCCGGGCCGCCTGGCGTGAAGCCAGCGCACCAGCGTCACACAGCACGACGGCGCCGGGCCCGTGAGGTGGTGACCCGTGGGGGCAGCAGGCAGGGCCGTCCTCAGGGGGCTGTGACCCGGTGGGGGGCAAGAAATGACTGTGTGTGCGCGTGTGTGTGTGTGCGAGCGCCCGCAGTGACCGTGGGCAGGGCGTGCACAGACCGGGGCGGGGGCTCCCTGGGGACGTGGTGTTTGGGCTGGGAAGTGGGAGACCCGGGGGGGAGGCGGGGAGGTGGGTGGGGGTGTGTGTCAGGTGTGATGTGAGTGTGCAGGGTGTGTGTGTGTGTGTGCCCGGCCTCATGTGAGTGTGTGCTCGTGTCTGGGGTCTGAGGACGGAGGCGTCTCCGTGTGATGTCAGCCGAGCTGCTCTGTGCCCTCAGCACGCTGGGTGAGGGTTGTGCGTTCCAGGAAAACCTCACAAATTCATTCCGTGCCACCTCGGAATTTGCAGCGAGCTGGGCCAGCGGCAGGATCGATCACCGGAGAAGCGGACGGTCAGAGGGACTGTCGTGTCTCGAGATCGGTGTATAAAGTGTTTGATGGCATAAAACAAAAATATCAAATAAATATTCAAATTGTATGGTTTTCTTTTTCTAATTTGGTTGAAAATGTGCCTCTTCTGTATTTTGTTTTTTTTGAATGTGCCCAGCTTTTCAGCACAGCAAAAGTTGATGCCACTTAACATTTCAGTTCCAGATGTTAGCGGCGTGACGCCAAACTAGACTTTGGTCCCATACGTCCTGGCGACACCGTGCAGATTGGTCATTTCACGTCCCGGGCGGGGGGAGGGCGACGGGAAGAGAACATTTGTAACAACACCCGTGTTTTCAGCACATCGTGATTTCCTTTAGCTGACGTTTCTTAGCCGTCTCCTCGACGCCGGCCCTGCCCTTTGCCCACGAACTCACGGTGACCGTCTGGATTTAAGGACCCGTCACCCACATCTCTCCACTTCACTCTCTGAACACAAACGGCTCTTTCTGTACTTTGAGTTTTTCCAAACACTCTCGCTATGGAAGTAACACGTGCCGTTCCGTGGCGAGAGCCTGTTGTTAATAAATAGCATCTCTTTAGTCCTTTGTTTATGACCAGCTTTACTGCAACACCTGTTTCTCAGAGTCTGCAGTATCTGCAGGGCAGTGACAGTCGGCGTCTGCCGGGTCCCAAGCCCAGCCTCCTGGAGCGCGGAAGGGACCGGACGGTGTTTGCACCAAGCCCGCTGCCCGGGGGGAGGTTTCCGGAGCTCCCGGTGGGGGGGCGGCAGGTGCAGGCAGGTCTGGAACGAGCCTGGCTGCCGACCGCATGTCACGTTGCGTGGCGTGCTTTCTGCGGACCCACCTGACGGAAGCTTCTTTCTGGAACGTTCTCGCTGCGCAGGGTGTTGACTGCGCCGAGCCCATGATGGATGCAGGGTCTCGGAGCCTCACGGACTCATCCGGCAGGCTGGAAACGCCTTTTCAGATGCCAGCTTCTGAGTTGCTGCCTTGTGGCACTGAGCTCGGGGGTCTCCAGGACGCGTCTGGGACGCGGACGCTGCTCTAGCCGGGGACAGCGCCTCCTTTGTTGGAAACTTCTGCTGTCCGGCGGCCTAGCAACATGTTCCTGGGAAGCTCAGTGTGGGGAGACAGGAAAATCCTGTCGTGGAAGTTATGCCCAAGCCACCGGGAGTGGGTAGGTTTTCTGGATGGTTTTCTGGAACGTTCTGTTACCGTCTGGGTGTGAGCTTAGGCAAGGTCAGGAGGTCTGGGGAGGCTTTAGTGTGGTGAGGGGGACCCAGCTGGGCTGGCGGCACCAGGTGGCCAAAGCCACAGGGTGACCCACAGAACACGTGTCCGTGCGACAGCCCAGCTCTGTCCCCCGGGGTGGAGAGCAGGTGGACAGTGAGGGCCAGGGGTCAGGGGGTGAGGGCAGCAGGCTGTTGTGTGCAGCGTGGCCTCCAGTTCCCTCCCCTCCCAGCCCTAGACACACACACACTCACACACACACACACAGAGCCTGGAGACGGTTCCCACGGGGCCTGAGGCGCCCAGGGAAGGCTGGGCAGGTGGGCGGTGTTGGCCGGCAGCCAGGAGGTATTAGGTGGCACCCGGACACTTGATCATTCAGCTGTTCTCTCTAATCACGTTAGAGGACCCCCCCACCCTGGCACCGGCTATGGGAACCATCCCTGAGCTGGGACGTGCTGCTTTCCCGGTAGACCCAGGGGCTTCAGATTTCTGCATGGCCTCACCTGAGTGCTCGAGGAGACGTGGTGGCCCCGGTCGGTCACTGCGTCCTCCCCCCCAGGGAGTAGGGCGGGGAGGACCCAGGGTGCCATCGGCCCAGCTGGGGCACAGCCTTGGCTCCCGGTGTGATCCGAGTCCTGCTGGGCGGCCGCGCTCTCCCGGGTGACTTCCTTTCCCGTCTCAGGCGTTTCTAAACATCGCTGGCGGAGAGATGGTGTCAGCGTGGCGCTTAGCGCAGCAGGGAGGCCTTGGGAGCCAGACCAGTGCCGCCCAGGGGTTTCCGCGAGGCTCTTTGATGGCCTGGCTGGACTTCGGGCGAAAGTCTCAGCCTCCGTCGGAGGATCTGTGCTCATTGACTCCAGCAGCCGCTATGCGCATGTGCCGCCTCGGGGCTGCGTGGAGTGCGGGATGCGAATGGGGTCCAGGGGGTGGGGGTCCCCCAACCGCACCCCAGCCCACGGTGTTGAAGTGACCTGCACGGTGAGCGGCAGGGTGTCTGAACGTGGCCCCGACGTGGTGGGAGAAGCCAGCGGGGAACACAGTGCCGCCTTCATGTCTGCGTCTTCGCGCCCTCCGGGGCCCGGGGGGCCAGGCTGGGGGCCACCGCGGGGCAGGCTTCACCCGCGGGGACATGGCAGGGAAGGAAGTTTCCAGAAAGGGGCGGCACAGTAGAAAAGCTGGGTTTGGATTTAGAAGGTTTAGAAGGTTGGCTGTACAGCCCCCCGATACTGGGACACCACGGGGTCTGTGAATTAGGAGAGCACTCAGCGGCCCCTGCGTGTCCCCGGCGTGTCCCCGGCATGGCCCCTGTGCTCCCCACACCGGCCTCCGTCTCCTGTGTTTCCGCTTGAAGAACCGCTCGCTAAGCGTGTCGATGCCCCAAGACACAGGTTCTCTGCCTGGTGCCCGTGACCCCAGGACACACTGTCTCACGTCTGGCATGTCGGGGCGCCCCTGGCACCCCGGGTGGAGCTCAAGGATGCTGCTCAAAGCCAGCCCAGGACGGCCCGTGAGAAGCCCTGGTCTGGGGAAGTTTTGTGGTTTCCAGAATCTTCCTGTCCTTTGGAGATACCTGTCTATCCCAGAAGCCTGTTTCACTCAAAAGTTTTTTGTTTTCTTTAGTTTATTCTTTTTTTTTTTTTTTTTTTGAGAGAGAGAGAGAGAGAGAGAGAGAGCACACACTAGCAGAGGGGAGCAGGGAGGGGAAGGAGAGAAGCGCAGCTTCCACCCGAGGGAGGGTGAGCACAGGTGCCCTGCAGGGAGGCCGGGGCGACGGGCTTCATGGAGGGCAGCGCCCTGAGCCGCCTCCACTGACGCCTGGTGCCCGGGAGCGGGGCCTGGCGGGCACCCCGAGCCCACGCCGCCCTCAGAGGCCCCACTTCTGTTCCTCTGAGGAGTGCTGCTTCCCCGTGGTCCTGGCCACTCTGACCCCCCTGGGGACCGGCCCTGCCAGCCCCCTACAGCCTCTCAAGGGGCCCACGCCAGTCTGGATGCTGCCTCCCCGGTCTTACGCCCTGGTCCCCAAGGGCACGGACTTCGCAGCGGCGTGGAGGTGCCAGGGCGTCCGAGCGGCCGCTCACGTGCCCGTTAGAGACACTGCAGCGCTTTGGCCAGATCGCTGGGCTCCGAGCCGCGCTGGGGCCAAACCGCAGACGACGATAGCGTCCTGGTTTGTGAAAACAGACCGTAAATCTCAGCAGCAGTTCGCGGCCGCGCTTCCGGAAGGGAGGCTGCTCAGGCCAGGGCAGTTCCCCAGGCTCTGGTGTTGTCGCCCCCTGCTCCCCCCACCCCCGCTGCGTCCCGTCCGCCGTGCGGGGCCCTTACCTGGAGGCCCTGCCATCCCACACAGACCTCGGGCGTAGGGCCGGGCGGCCGCCTCCTGCATTTCCCTCAGTGGACAGCATCCGTGTTGGCCTCCCCAGGCCCATCCAGGGGCTCCCCTTGCGCCCCTGACTGGACCCCTCAGGCCTTTCCAGAGCCCCCGCCCTCCCCTGCCCTCACCTCGGTGGGGCCCTGACCCTCTGGGTACCCCGGTATCCTGGATCTTGCCACATGCTTCCTTCCCACTTGAACTTCTGGGCCAGACTAAGGAGAGACCCTGTGTCTTTCCCCAAATTTAGCAGAGTCTCTGGCCTGGGAAGTCAGCGGAGCCAATCACTTGAAAAGCTGGCAGTCGCCACTCGGGGGCTCTGCCGGGTCAGACGTCCCATCCCCTAATAAGGGTGACTTTCCCGCGGTGATTCAGCTCTGATGTAAAACCTACAAGGCGGCTCTTTTCTTTACTCTGGCTTTCTGATGAGAATGTGAAAGCAGAGCGTTCTCCGCGTTTGGGGTGGACTCGTGGGTTGGTGTGAACTCTGTGAAATCATGTGACGTGCCCGTGTGGTCTTTGCAGATGCCTGCTCTGTGCCCGTCTCTGAGATCATCACTGTCGAGGAAACGGACCTCCACAGCGGACTCTCCGGCAGCGGAAAATGGCAGAAGATGGAGAAGCCCTTCGCTTTCACAGGTGTCGGAGCGAGCCCCCCCCCCCCCCCGCCCCGCGCGTCCCTGACGCCTGCGCGGATGGCGGGACGGCTGTTTCTTTGCCTTATCCTGTAGAAACTGCTTCATGTAATTTTCCCAAGATCTACTTTTGATTAATGTTTTGATCACCTTATACTTTATTTTTTAACATGGGTGAAAAGAGCAGAGGAATAGAGGCCTTTTTCCCGATGGCCAGGAGGCGGGGGCGGCGCGGGGGCCCTGCGGCCGGGGTGCGTGGGGCGCGGGGCTGCGCTCGGCCCCCTGACCCGCCGCGCCCTCTGTCCCTGCAGTGCACTGCGTGAAGAGGGCCCGACGTCACCGCTGGAGGTGGGCACAGGTGACCTTCTGCTGTGCCGAGGAGCCGCTGTGTCACCTGTGGCTGCAGACACTGCGAGAGCTGCTGGAGAAGCTGAGTGCGTGGGGCGGGGCTCCGCGCGAGGCGTGGGGGCGGGGCTCCGCGCGAGGCGTGGGGGCGGGGCTCCGCGCGAGGCGTGGGGGCGGGGCTCCGAGCGGGACCCTGACCCGCGTGGCCTCCCTGCCCTTGGCACACCTTCCGGTAACCAAGCGCACTGGTGAACCGGCGTGGCTTGGACCTTGACCA
>PJEM01017534.1:0-21685 GCA_004023845.1 Helogale parvula
GCACAGCTGGGCTCTGCACTCCAGGGTCCGCGCACTGGTGGCCACGGTGAGTGCCGGTTCCATCATCTCACCTTTTTTTTCCTTTAACGTTTTATTTATTTTCAAGAAAGCGAGAGAGACAGAGCGCAGGCAGGGGAGGGGCAGAGAGAGGGGGAGACACAGAATCTGAAGCAGGATCCAGGCTCTGAGCTGTGAGCACAGAGCCCCACAAGGGGCTGGAACTCACGACCTGTGAGATGCCGTCTAACCAACTGAGCCCCCCCACATACCGCTCGTCCTCTCACTCTCTGACCCCTGGACTGCCAGTAAGGCAACGTGTGCTTGACGCTGGTGCCAGAGGCAGCCCCCTGCAGCTCGACCTCTTGACCGTGGCCGAGGGAGCGCATGTGCCGAGGGCTTGGTTTGCCACATTTTAGGAGGCACTTCTGGAGGCCTACCTTTGGGATCAGCTCTTGCGACCCTCCTAACAATTTTATAAGCACCCACCTCCTGTATTTTATATCTCTGAATACATTCATCTCCTACCACCTCACGCCCGTCAGCAAGGCTAGAACGAACAAGTCAGGCAACAACAGATGTCGGCGAGGATGCGGAGAGAGGCGCCCTCCTGCCCCGCTGGGGGGACGCAAACTGCTGCCGCTGCTCCGGACACCAGTGTGGAGGCGCCTCAAAAAATTAAAGTAGAACTACCCTGCGACCCAGCAATTGCACCATTAGGTATTTATCCAAGGGATACAAAAATGCCTATTCAAAGGGGCACATGCGCCCCAATGGTTACAGCAGCGCTATCAACAAGAGCCAGATTATGGAAAGAGCCCAAATGCCCATCGGCTGGTGGATGGACAAAGGTGTGGTGTGTCCACACGGCGGAGTGCTACTCGGCGATCAAAAAGAATGAAATCTTGCCATTCGCAACCGTGTGGATGGGACTAGAGTGTATTGTGAGAAATGTCAGCCGGAGAAAGACAAATATCATATGAATTCACTTATATGTGGAATTTAAGGAACGAAACAGATGAACCTAGGAGAAGGGAAGGAAAAATAAAGTAAGATAAAAACAGAGAGGGAGGCAAACCATAAGAGACTCTTAAATACACAGAACAAACTGAGGGCTGCTGGTGGGGTGTGGGCCGGGGGACGGGCCGAATGAGGGACGGGCATTAAGGAGGACACTTGGGATGAACACGGGGGGTTACATGTAAGTGGTGAATCACTACATTCTACCACTGAAATCATTATTACCCCATGTGTTAACTAACTCGGATTTAAATTTTAAAAAATACCTTCATCTCACACACACATACAGTCTTAATACTGATCTTTAAAAAAAAATTTTTTTTTAGGTTTATTTCTTTTTGAGAGACAGAGAGAGGCTGGAAAAGGAGTAGAGTGAGGGAGACACAGGATCTGAAGCAGACTCTGTCGTGTCAGCACAGAGCCCAACGCGGGGCTTGAACTCCCGAACCGTGAGATCATGACCTGGGCCGAAGTCAGGCGTTTAACTGACTGAGCCACCCAGGTGCCTCATCTTAATACTGTGCCTAAGAGATTAGGGGAGATAAAAAACAAACCAGGATTTCAAGAGTAGATAGGCCAGGTTATCCAAAGCAACCCTCCCACTGAAAACACATTTTTAAAATAAAATTTACCCCTTAAATCTTAAGAGCATCAAAGATCTGAGAAGAGTAACCAAGACTGACCAGCCCAGATCTAAGGAAACCTGGGCTACAAAGTCAAGAGTTCCAAAGCTGCTTTTTCCTTGAGAGTCCGTCCTTAGCTCAGATGACCTCCTTGTCCTCGGGTAGGCAGACAGGTGTCAGAGTTCAAGACCCCCCAAGGCGGGTCACCTACCGGAAGAGCCTCCTTGCCCTGAGGGGAGGCCACGAGGGACTACTTAGGGGAAAGGCGGAGCAAGGAAAGCTTCTCCAGCACGCCCAGGATCGCAGGCAACGTGGGGGAGGTGACGACGGGGAAAAGCTGTGGCCACACGTGGACCCACACACGTCGCCTGCTGTCGTGCTCCGTCAGCACCGTTACAACCAAACACCACAGACCGGGCGGCCTGTACGCAGCAGAAACTTGATCTTGCAGTTCCAGAGGCGGGGAAGGCCGGGATCAAATGCTGACCCTCAGTGCCTGGAAATAAATCCCTCTGCTGTTCCAGCCATTGTATTCTGGAGTCGCTCACAGAGCAGCTCAGCCTGAGCCCCGAGACAAAAGTAAGTTCAGCTTGAGACCTCCGTAAGCATTTAAGGAAAGAATTTAGGAGGAAATTCTGAAAAGTCTTGCCAAACAGATGTGCAGTTTTCCCCCCCAATGGCTACCCCCTGCCCCGCTCACCTCGGCTGCTGTCTCTTCACCGTCGGAGGCTATTTCCTTCCACCAACAATCACACCTGGCCTAGAACTGCTGAGCCCTGAATATACGAAAATGAGTCAGACCTGAATCTATTGCTGTTCAAAACCTCAAGCCCAGTCCCTTGAGAGGACATGATAGAGAGAGGCAAAGAGAACGGCTCGGAGAATCAGGAAGCAAAATTTCAGAAATGATTCAGACCAGTCTATTTCCAGGACGATAAATCTGAAACTGCTGATTCCAAAAGTCAAACACAAGCCGTTCCCTGGAGAGTCATGAGGGAGAAATCAAGATGCTCCCTCCGGGTGACAGTCAATGAATTTGGAGAGGAAGATTGTCACCAACAATTTGGGATGCCTGTCACTCTCCAGTCTGTCCACGTCCCTCTGGGTGGATAGGTGTGGGAGCAGGGGAGAGAGCTGGGGAGCAGCCACCCACACTCTGCTCAAGGACGGCCACATGGTATGAAAAACCAACATTTCTAGTTTTAAAAGCCAAGAGGCCACATGGCCCGGAGGGGAGAAGTAGGGGAAGGGAAGCAGGCCACTGTAAGGAAACCGCGGATGGCCTCAATGTATGGAGTCCCAGAAGAGCAAACCAGTTAAGTTACCCGAGATCCATAGAATCACTCATTTAAAAAAGTATTTGGTGTCTGTCGACAGATGAATGGATAAAGAAGACATGGTAAGTATATACAATGGCAATCAAAAGGAATGAAATCTTGCCATTTGCAACGATGTGGAAGTGGAGTGTATTATGCAAAGGAAAATCAGTCAGAGAAACACAAATATCATACAGCTTCACTCATATGAGGATGTTAAGACACGAAACAGATGAATATAAGGGAAGAGAAGCAAAAATAATATAAAAACAGGGAGGGGGACAAAACAGAAGAGACTCTTAAATACGGAGAACAAACCGAGGGTTGCTGGAGGGACTGTGGGTGGACCGGGCTAGATGGGCAAGGGGCATGAAGGAGGTCACCTGCTGGGATGAGCGCTGGGTGTTATTTGTAGGGGATGAATCAGTGGGCTCTACTCCTAAAATCATTACCGCACTATATGCTAACTAACATGGATGTAAATTTTTAAAAATTGTTTTAATTAAAAATTTAAAAAAGGAAAAGTATCTGGGGGCACCTGGGTGGCTCGGAAGTAACCGACTGACGATTTTGGCTCAGGTCGTGATCTCACAGTTGGAGCCCAACTCAGGCTCTGAACTGACAGAGGGGAGCATGCTTGTCTCTCTCTCTCTCTTCCTCCCCCACTCCTTCTTTCTTCTCTCTCTCAAAATCAATAAACAAACTTTAAAAAATGAAGTAATCTTTGCAAATTCTTTCTGACTAGATGCAATTTAAGCACAAGGATTCCCTGAGAATACGTTCCTTGCTGTGAATGTTTAACATTAGATCAAGGCCATTTTTCTGGAAAACTTCCAAAATATGACCTTTATTAACTGTATAGTATCCTGCCACATAGACGACATATTAGACTCTAAAATTTTCTCAGTCATTCTTGATGGTGGGGCACTCCTTTCTGACAAGATCTTAATGCCTTTCCCGGACACCTCTTCTGGTTCCAGATTTTCCGAACTCCAGCGAGGCCACCGGGGCTTGGCACGGCAGCTGCACCAGTATCTGTGACGCCATGAAGCAAACATCTTCTATCTCTGACACTGTTTTCTCTAAGGAATTTACCACCTCGATTCAACCTCTTCGGGGCCCATTTCCCCGCAGGCACTGTGTTCGATGAAAGATCTTAGAGTGACACAGACCCGAGTGGAAACACCAACTCCACCCCTCACATCCTAGCTTTCTGGTTTTTGGCGTCACTTAACTTTTCTACATCTGCATGTTTTCTCCAATAACGACAATATCCTTGGGCTGCGGGGCTGTTGTGGGGGGTTATGATTACTGATAGTAAAAGAAGAGATGAAGTAGTTATAGAGAGAGATCTCACACTTGAAGAATCAGAGCCCAGGTATGTAGTCTGAGAGAAGGGGAGGGAAGAGGATAGAAAGACTCGTTTTTGAATCATGAGGATAAACTGCTGAATCAAAAACGTTAAAGTTTTTAAAAAGGAATAAAACGTAACAATTGAGAAGTACTAATTAATATTTAGAAGAAAATTTCCTTGGGCTAAAAGAAAGATGTATCTCCCCAGCATATCCCAGTTAAGTTCCCGAATCCTAAGGATAGAAACTCTTGCCAATGCTCGGACAGAAGCAACTACCGTGGTAGGCAGAATCACGGGCCTCCAAATATGCCCCTGTCCGCGTCCCAGGAGCATTAGAGTGATGCAGGATGGGACTCAGCAGGCTATTGCTGCCCTGACAGAAAGAGGTCACACCAAGGCATGCAGGCAGCCTCTAGAAGCTAAAAAAAAACAAAAACAAAAACAAAAAAACAAAACCACACCAGGAAGTGTTTTTTTCCACAAAGCAGAGAACACAGCCCCATCAATACCTTGATTTTGGCCCAAGAGATCTAACCTATTTCAGACATCTGACCTCTTGATAATAAATGTGTTTTAAACCAGTAAGTTTTTGATAATTTGTTATAGCAGCAAAAATGCAAATATCTTTTTTTCCTTCTTTGAGTGAGAGAGAGAGAGAGAGAGAGAGAGAGAGAACTTGAGTGGAGTAGAAGGGTACAGGGAGAGAGAAAGAGAATCCTAAGTAGGCTCCGTGCTTAGTACGGAGCCCAACTTGGGGATCAATCCCATGACCTGAGCTGGAACAAGACTCAGATGCTCAACTGACTGAGCCCCCCAGGCACCCGGGAAACAAAAATAGCTACATAAACTAAGACAATCAGATTATTGAGAAAAAACCTATAATCCCAAGAATGTTCTACAAACCAAAAAAGTAATTTGAGAGAGCCCAGGAAACATTTGGACAAGAATACTCAATAAAATAGTCTAACCAAATAGGGTTTGAAATAAAACTGTTACAAGACAGGAAAAAAGATGAAAAGGAACAGCACCCAGCAATGAATGTTACTCTCCCTGAGTATCTTTAAATTTAGATGGATATAATCAGTGGGTCTGCAGTAAGTAACGTTGAGCATCAAATGAATAAAATAGGGGCAAAGCTAAAAGTTTTGGATTAGGCTTTTATTAGATTAGGGAAATGGAAAAGATCTGAAACAGGCTGTGCAGGAAAGAGAAAGCAAGAGTGGTCTCTGTTTGGAGGAGAGTGGCAAAGAAAATTAACGATGGGTGAGAAAGAGGAATCCTGCTCTCCTCCTGCCCAAATGATTAAGAACGGGGAGATGACCACGGCCCTCAGCACAGTGTTAAGCTCCAACTTAGTAAAAAGAAGGATCAGCCAATGTAAGCGAAGGAAAAGGCCAACATAAACCGAACACACAATGTAAAACGGAAGGGGGAAGTTGAATTACATCAAATATTGATTTATTTATAGAAAAAAATTCAGTTTCTTTTTTTTTTAAGTTTTTATCTTTTTAAAATGTATTTTGAGAGAGACAGAGACAGCACAAGTGGGGGAGGGGCAGAGAGAGGAGAGGGGATCCCAAGCAGGCTTCCCGTTGCCAGTGCAGAGCCCGACGTGGGGCTCAAACTCACAACACCATGAGATGGTGTCCTAAGCCAAAACCAAGAATCACACACTTAACCCACTTAGCCACCCAGGTATCCTCATATTTTCGATTTTTAAAAAGCAGCAGTTTTTTAAATAAGAAGTAATTGACATGACAGAGGCTGAAAATAAGAGGATGGGCAAAAATATGCCAGCTAAACAAAGACAAATCACTATTAGTAGCATTACACGTATGGAAATAAAATCCCAAGAGGATTACGGTGGGCCAGGGTTGGCAAACTTTTTATCTAAAGGGCCAATCAATATAGGCTTTGTGGCCATAGTATTTGTCGCAACCACTCAATTCTTTTGTTGCAGCATAAAAGCAGTAGACGATATGGAAATAAATGAGCATGGCTGTGTCCCAGTAAAGCTTTATTTATAAAACAGGCAGCAGGCCAGATCTGGCTTGTCAGCCCCTACACTTGACAGAGTAGGGCATTATAGAATGATAAAAGACAGGATTCATAAATAGGGGTTAAGGTGTATGTCTTTACAGATCAAACAACATAAATTAAAAAGTAACACTCTGGAAATTCAAGATCTTGGTTTAGAAAATTCAACTGTAGAAAATTCGGATGCAGTATACAAATTACATAAGAACATGGAGTTTTATCATTGTAACTCACTGGCTTAAACAGAATCGTGTACCCAAGAAAAGTAGAATATATGTTCTCTTGCAACATTACAGAATATATACAAAAATCAATCCTGGATTTGGCCACCAAGAGAAATGTCAAATTCAAGAAAAGGTACTTTTCACCACCTTCACCAATCATATTAAAATAAAATTTGAAGTTCTATAATTTAGGATGCTTTTGGCCACAAGTTTACAAAATATCCAACTAAAAGGAGCTTCAGCAGTAAAGGTTTATTTCTTACACAAGTCTTCACAGAGACGGTTCCAGAATTGGCCTGGTAGTTCAGTGTTGTCAGGGCTCTGGGTCAGCTTCTCTGAGGTCCTCTGTTCTCTCCTCTTGGTTCCAGGTATTATGTTCTCACAGGAAAATGTTTAAAAGCAGATGAAAGGCATCTTCCTCAGGTACCGGTCTCTTCTGAATAAGGAAAATCTTCCCCAGGAGCCCCTGCAGACCCCCAGAACATACTGGCCTTACCCTGGAACATAGGAGGCATCCTGAGCTGCAAGAGGCTGAAAAATTCGCATCTGGTATCTTCAGAGTCTAAGGCCAAGTGCAGACGCTGCCAATAGAAAAGGGACTTGGGTACGGCCACTATGGAGGCGATCGACCTTCTGTCTGACAGAAGTTATTAAAGATAATCTAAAACACGGACACTGAGAAACACTGTCCTGAATGTAGTTTCCTGGGTCAGGAAGAAATAAAAATTGAAGATAACCACTTATTTTATACTATTTTTTTCCTTTATTGTGTGGGTGTTTGGTATTCTCTTCTCACTTCTCGAATATTACATTTAATATATTTGAGAATAATCTTTCAGGTGTTCATGCTTTGCATGCATTTAAAGGCCACAAAAATTCTTCTAACTTTTGCCACATCCTACACCTCCCAGAATGTAAGTATCTCAATTGTCATTCTTTTCATTTATCAGTCATTTTACGTGATTATTTCCTTATTAACCCAAGAGTAATGAGGTGCCTGGCTGGCTCAGGTGGTAGAGCATGTGACTCTTGATTTCAGGGTCCTGAGTTTGAGCCCCATGTTGCATGTGGAGTCTAGTTAACAATAAAGAAGTTGAGGGGCGCCTGCGTGGCTCAGTCAGGTGAGCGTCCGACTTTGGCTCAGGTCATGATCTCACAGTTCATGGGTTCAAGCCCCAGCTCAGGCTCTGTGCTGACAGCTCAGAGCCTTGAACCTGCTCTGGATTCTGCGTCTCCCTCTCTCTGCCCCTCCCCCACTCATGCTCCCTCTCCATCTCTCAAAAATAAATAAATGGTAACTTTGAAAATAACAATAAAATAAAGAATTTGAGCCCCAGCATAATTTGGCTGGTTTTTTTTTCCTTTTTGACTTCCAAGAAAATTAAAACTTTTGGCTGTTAAAAAAACAAAAAAACTTTGGGCTACTGTTAAAACTGTTGCAGTGTGGTTAGAAAATATGGTTCTAGGGGCACCTGGGGGGCTCAGTCAGTTAAGTGTCTGACTCTTGATTTCAGCTCAAGTCATGATCTCACAGTTGTAAGATCAAGCCCCACATCAGGCTCTGCAATGGGCATGGGGCCTGCTTGAAATTTTCTCTCTCTCTCTCTCTCTCAATCCCTCTGCCCCTCCCCAACTCGCTCTATAAAAAAGAGAGAGAAAATGTGACTCTAGAATGTGTTAGAGACAAGACGTTTTCCAGCCTTTCCTTGCTTCTTTGATAATCACGGTCTAAGCAACTTATATCCATACACTTGTTCTTCATCACCAATCTTACGGTTGAGGATGAGGGACGGCCTGGCTGCGGGCGTTCCCATCCGCATTACATTCTTCAAGTCGTTCTCCAGAGCGTAAGGAGTCGTGACGCCTAAGCCAGCGGGCTCTCCCCACCGCTCCCAGTCATGTGGCAGCTCGCTAACATAAACTCCCTGATGACCAGTAAGGGGTAAGTGCTGATGGAAGGCTTTTCTACACTTACTACACTCACTTGGGCTTCTCTGTTACGCATCCTCTGCTGTTGAGCCGTGGCTGAGTCATGCTGGGCGCTCCGCCCACAGTCCTTATACTCGCAGGGCTTTTCCTCAGTATGAATTACCTGATGCTGAATCAGTTGTGAGCCATGACCGAAGGCCTTGCCACATCTCTTACAATCATATGGCTTCTCGCCTGTGTGAACTCTGTAATGTACCGTGAGATGTGAACCCCGCTTGAAAGCCCGACCACACACCTGACATTGGTAGGGCTTCTCTCCGGTGTGAATTCTCTGATGTTGCCTAAGTTGGGAGCTCACCCTGAAGGCCTTCCCACACGCCTTGCATTCATAGGGTTTCTCACCAGTATGGATTCTCTGATGGCGAATAAGAGTTGAGCCTTGATTAAAGGCCTTCCCACATTCCTTACATTCATAGAGTTTCTTGCCTGTATGAATAGTCTGATGTTGAATCAACTGAGACCGATGACTAAAGGTCTTCCCACATTCCTTGCATACATAGGGTTTCTCACCAGTATGGATTCTGTAATGTACTTTAAGATGTGAGATCCTATTGAAGGCCTTGCCACATTCCTTACATTGATAGGGTTTCTCACCAGTATGAATTCGCTGATGTTCAATCAACTGTGAGCTTCGACTGAAGGCCTTTGCACAGTCCTTACATTCATAAGGCTTCTCGCCAGTATGAACTCTCTGATGTTGTATGAAATTTGAACCAGAATTGAAGGCCTTTCCACATTCATTACATTCATAGGGTTTCTTGCCAGAGTGAATATTCTCATGCTGAATTAGTCGTGAGCCATATTTAAAGGCCTTGCCACACTCATTACATTTATAGGGTTTCTCATTAGTATGAATTCCTTGATGATTAATAAGAAAGTCTTCCTGCCAAAACTCTTTCCTACAGTCATCATATCCATAGGGTTTTTCTCCAGCAAGAATTTTCTGATAAAAAGGAAATGATGCTGCTGGTTGGCTGAAGGTGGACATTTCTTCATCACTGATTATCACTGGACTCAGATGTCCATCCGGACTTCCCTGCTGTCCGTCCAACTGGCTGCTGCATTCCCAGTCGTCCCGGAACCTTGAGCACTCAAGACCGTAACTTGCAAGGCTTTCCATTACCTCCCGCTGTGGCGACTCTGCCTCATAAACCCGCTGCTTTGGAGATGACACCTTAGCATCACACCTGGACTCCAATTCTGGGGGGTGGGAGGGGAAGAAAAAAAAAGTATGTTTTTTTTTTTTCCTTTTCCAGAAAAAGGAAATTTCTATAGTAAAACCAGAAAGTTCAGACTCATGATTATACCTATAAGCTCTTGAATGTGGCTAGGCAATTAGAAAACAGAGAAGCGGAACAGAAAGAGCGGAAATACCATAAATTGAGATGAGTAGTCAGAGGGAGGTTGGAAGGGTAGGTCTGAAATGTCGGTGTGGAGCAGAATCACTTCCGAACCATGGTTTGGGTCTTTTTAACTTTTTTAAATGTTTGTTTATTTTTGAGAGAGACAGCATGAGCGGGGCAGGGGCAGAGAGAGAAACAGACACAGAATCCGAAGCAGCCTCTAGACTCTGGGCTGTCAGCACAGAGCCTGATGCAGGGCCTTAACTCACAAAGAGATCATAACCCGAGCCAAAGCCAGACGTTTAACCAACTGAGCCCCCCAGGCGCCCCAATCTCTGCACCATGTTTTTAAAAAATGAATGTTTCAGGGTATTTGGGTGGCTCAGTTGATTATCAGACCTCGGCTCAGGCCGTGGTCCCGAGGCTCATGGGTTTGAGCCCTGTTTTGGGCTTTGTACTCACAGCTCAGATCTGGAGCCTGTTTCCGATCTGTGTCTCCCTCTCGCTCTCTGCCCCTCCCCCGCTCACTCTGGCCTTCTCTCAAAAATAACCATTAAAGAAAAAAAAAACGATATTCCCGTGGAAGCCTAGAAACATAAACTAGAGTGACAAAGAACTCGCTGGGTGATGAACAATTGTGGGGGAAGAACAGGGAAGTTTTCAGGGTGATGGAAATGTTCTCCAGCCTGTGGTGATGGTTCCACCAGTGTATACGTGTTCACACTCACCAAATATTATACCTAAAATGCATGCATTTTACTGGATATAAATTACACCTCAATAAAGTGGATTTTAAAAAATGACGGGGCGGGGTGACTGGCTCTGCATCCCGCCAGAGGAACACGACGGCGCGTCTGCTCGCCAGGGGAGGTGGGGGACAGGGGGCTGGTCACACATGTCCACTGACAATTGTAACAGGCTGCGGTGCTTTCTGTCTCTGCAGTTCAGCTGAGTACATGGCTCAGACCTCACGTGTACTCGACCCGTCTCGCCGGGCCCTTCCCACCGCGTCCACGGGACCCTGGAAAAGGACGGCCTTGCTCCCTGTTTAGAGGACGAGGCTCCCAGTTAATGGACGCGGTTTCTTCTTTGCTGCTTATTCAAGCTCCGAGGACAAGTCGAATGACGTATCTGACCCTGATTTTACCTGCCACACACCTTCATCTGGGCTAAGTAAGAGCCGGTCACGGCCTGATACACGGAGCTCCAGGAAGCAAACGGGCGCTTTCTCATGTGCTCAGAAAGGCAGCAGACAGATGCCCAAAGAGGGCTCTACAGGCAGGCCGGCCCCGCGCAGTGGCATCGCACAGAACTTTATTCTTTGGCTTACGTGTGAAAGTGTTAAGCAAAAACTGCTAGAGTAAGAGATTACTTTGACAATGGAGGTGACGAAGAGTCTGTGACGGAGGGATCAAACCTTGTGGGGCTGACCTGCCCTCTCACAAACCTGTGCTGCAAGGGTGCCTGCAGGGCTCGTCGCCTCAGGTCATGACCTCACGGTTTGGGAGTTCGAGCCCCGCATCAAGCTCAGTGCTGTCAGCACAGAGCATGCTTCAGACCCTCCGTATCCCTCTCTCTGCCCCTCCCCTACTTGCACTCTCCCCCATGCACTGAAAAAAATAAAAACAAAAACAAACAAACAAGAAAAACCACTCCTCTGTCAAAAAAAAAAAAAACCCACGTGGCCCCTGGATGGCTCATTCAATTAAGTGTCCGACTCTGACTTTGGCTCCAGTCATGACCTCACAGTTCGTGAGACAGAGCCCCACGCTGTGCTCCACGCTGACAGCGCACAACCTGCTTGGGGTCCTCTCTCCCCCGCTCTCTGCCCCTCCCGTGCTCGCGTGCTCACTCTCTCTCTCAAAATTAAAAAATAAACTCTAAAAAGATTTTTGCAAAATAACAACAATAAGAGTGAGATCTTCTGTATCAATTGCATGTTTTCATGAGCAGCCTGGCAGAGTATTTTAAAGTTAAACCAACAGAACAGGACAGGACCGAGAGGCCAGAAATAACCCCCATGCGTAAGATTATATGATCCTTGATAAGGGTGCCGAGACCTCACAATGAGGAAGACGATCTCTTTAACAAATGGTTCTGAGAAAACTAGATACCTACATGCAAAAGAATGAAGCAGGACCCTTACCTTACACCACACACAAAAACTAACTCTAAATGCATGAAAGACCTAACCGTAAGACCTAAACATGTTAAGTTCCTAGAAGAAAACAAGAGGGGAAAAACCTCATCACACTGCATTTGGCAATGATTTCTTGGATAGAGCACTAAAAGTCCAGGCAACAAAAGCAAAAATAGACAAACAGGACTACACCAAACTTAAAAACTTTCATGCATCAAAGGAAACAATCAAAAAAGTAAAAAGGCAACCTTCAGAACAGAAGAAAGTATTTGCAAATCACACACCTGACAAAGGGTTAATATCCAGCATATATAAAGAACTCCTCTAATTCAACAACAACAAAAATACCTCATTAAAAACTGGCAAAGGACTTAAACAGATATTTCTCCAAAGAAGATATATGACGACCAAGCAGCAGCTGAAAACATGTTCAACATCACTAATCATCAGGGAAGCGCAAATCAAAACTATAATGAGATACTGCCTCAAAGCCATTAGGATGGCCCCCATCAAAACAAAACTCAACAGAAAATAACAAGTGTTGACAAGGATACGGAGGAATTGGAACCCTTGTGCCCTGTTGGTGGGAATGTAAAGTGGTGTAATCACTACAGAAAACAGTAATGAGATTCCTAAAAAAAATAAAGGGGCACCTGGATGGCTCACTGATTAAGCGTCAGACTCGATCTCAGCTCAGGTCATGATCTTATGGTCTGCAGCTTGGAGCCCTCTATGTGGCTCCCTCCTGGCAGTGTGGAACCCACTTCAGATCCTCTGTCCCCCTCTTTCAGCCCCTCCCCTGCTTGTGTTTGTGCATGCGGGTCCTCACTCTCTCACCTTGGTGGTTCAGTTGATTGACTACCCCTTGATTTTGGCTTAGGTCACGATCTCACAGTCTGTGGGTTCAGGCATCACATCAGACTCTGTGTTGACAACACACAGAGGCTGCTTGGGATTCCCTCTGTCTCCTCTCTCTGTCCTTCCCCTGCTCTTGATCTTTCTCTCTCTCTCTCAGATAAACATTAAAAAATTTTTTAAAAGAGCACTTTCCAGAAAAAATATAAATCACCACAAATGACTCAAAAAATGCAACAGTGGAATGTTTAGATTCAGTATTCAGAAGTAGGAAATCTATTCATATAATCCAAACTTCACAGATTAAAGGAGAAAACTTAATGTGAAAAGAAGATGGATACTTACTTAATCAAGTATCTCTCTGTCATTCCTGAATCTGATACTATGCTTAACGAGAAGACACTAAAATATTCCTACTAAGGTTAAGAACACGGCGAGGACATTAACATTATTCTGGGGGTACAGTGCAATCAGCATCCTCGTCAGGCACAACCAAAACATTCAAGTGGTATAAAAACGCAAAAACATTATCACCATTTGCAGATGATATGATTGACTACTTGGAAAATCAAGTATTTCATGAAAGCTATTATAAATAATGAAAAAATTCAGTAAGTTGGGTTAACTACAAAATTAATCTGAAGATATGAATGGCTTTTGTCTTTTATTAAACTACCAGCTGAACTATAATAGGGATGAAAGGGCCCCAATTTCCAGTAACAGCAATAAATATAACATACCTAGGAATAAACATAGTAAGAAACGGACAAGACCCATATAAATAAAACTCTAAAGCCACCAGGAGATGGACATAAATGAAGCAAAAGTGCATCATGTTCTTAAATAGATAAAATCAATTTTAAAAATCCATTTTCTCCTCAATTAACCTAGAAATGTAATGTAATCTCAGTTAGAATTACACGATTATTTTTTAAATCAGATATTCTAATTCTAAAGTTCAAAGGGAAAAACAAACCTGAGTATAGTCAGGAAAATTCTGAAAAATGCGGAGGAACTATCTACCAGATATTTAAAACCTTCAATAATTAGAACCATATGGTACGGGTCAGATAGTTAGACAAATAAATTAATGAGACAGAACCGAAAGTCCACAAATAGATCCAGAAATAACAGAGCAGATGACAAAAGTGGCTTGGGAAATCAGTGGTGAAAAGATAAAATCAGTTTACAAATACTGTTTGAAAAACTGGATAACCTGGAAAATAAGGTGAAATCACATCTTGCACGAAGAATAAACGCCACAGGAATCATTAATAGCACCATAAATATACGAGAAAAAAATCACAGGAGACTCATTTTATAAGGTCAAAGGGGGAGGTCCTCTTTAAATATAACGTAAACGCACAGATCTAAGAAGTAAATAAAACTCAGCACGGCAAACAATCAAACAAACATATGCTGTCAAACTAAAATGACAAAACAAAAGCAAAACCGACATTCCGGTGTAGCTGGCGGAATCATGGCTCCCAAAGACCCCCGCGTCCTAATCCCCAGAATCTGCGCATCCGTTCACTTATACAGCCACACCCGTCTTCTCTCCTGCTCACTCCACACTTGACCTCACGCCCGGGGCCAACCACCACTTCAGTGTGGAGGGATCTCCCACATCTGAAGTCGCTCGGGCTGCCGTGTGGACAAAACACTGCAGGGGACAAGAAGAGAAGCGGAGGGATGGGGAGGAGGCTACTGCAATGTCTAAGCCACAGATGACGGTGGTGTGGGTGAGATGGCAGCAGTGGCGAGAAGCGGTTCAATTCTGGATACATTTCGAGGCAGAACAAACGGGAACTGTGGGCTTGCACCGACGGGCTGACAGGCACACAGAAGTACAAAGCCAGAGGATGCTCTCACCCGAGCTTGTGTGAGCAAGATTAGGACCCCAGGATAGAGCAAGGGGGCGGGGGGCTCAAAGGTCCCCAGGACAGAGCAGGAGAGGCCAAGGCCCTCAGGATGGGGGGGGGGGGGGCAAGGCCCCAGTACCAAGGTACATGAGGTAAGCAAGATTCGGAATTCGGGGCCAAACGCCCCCCCACCCCCCCAACTTCGTACTACAGCAGAGAGCTGCTTTCACAGGAAGGAAGGACCGAGTCAGGTAACCGGGTAAGCAGGCCACTGGCCCGCTGCGGGGGACGTTGCCCAGAGCGCGGATGTGTAGCAAAAGAAGGTGCCTCGTTGACGCTGAGGTTAGTTGCTGTGTCTTCTCCCCTAGACCAGCTAAGATAAACAGACACGGCGCCCACTCTCAGCCGTTCACAACCATCTGCCTGGCTCCAGAATCGTGTTTTATATTGACCCAAACCGCTAATACCGTTAATCTTCAAAACCCCCTTCCCCTCACGCCCGTGAGTTAACGTGCACAGACTCATTGTCTCCTGTGCACACGCATCACGTCTGCTAGCCTTCCGATCTTAATAAGTACAGAGCAAGGACCCTTATGCGGGGCCCTCGTCTCTTCCCGGACATCAGCCATCTCTCGTACTTTAATCCTGCATCCGCTCGCATGCTGGAAAAGAGAGAACTTTAGACTCAGCGTCTAAGACAAGGATTTGCTGACAGTCTGGATGGGGATGTGAGAGAGAAAATTCAAAGAATGCTTCAAGCGTTTCTAACCTGAGCAGTACAAGAATCACATCCCCTACGACTAAAGTGTGGGAGAAAGAGAGAAGAGCAGACTGTTAGGATCAAGGACTCCTTTCCGGAACGTTAAATTCATAGCGCCTGCTGAACACTGAGGTAGACATGATGGACGGTAGCGGAGTTCAAAGGAACAGCTAAAGACGGTGGGAGTGTTGCGTGTCCGCACTTAGTACAGTAGACACAAGCCACAAAGTGGCTACTGAATATGTGAAATGGGGCAAGTGCAAGTGAGGTGCTGATTTTTCAAGTGTATTTAACCGCAACGAACTCAAATTACAACGTCCACACGGGGCCGGCGGCTCCTCGCTGGACGACACAAGCGTGAGCGGTATTTAAGGCACAGTCACAGAAAAATATAGTGAACCCGGGTAACGGAGAAGGTTCTGGGGAGTGAAATAAACAGGGAAGGAGAAACCCAAGTCTGAGCCCCGGGGCGTTCCAGCACTTAACGAGAGTGAGATGGTCCAGCAAGGAAGGCTCTCGTCGGCAAGGACGAGAGGTAGTGAGGCCCCAAACGCACAGAGACGGTTCAGGAAGAAAGGGACCACCTGACAGGCCGGAACAGATGACAACTGGGACCCGGCCTGAGTCTGGCGCCTCGGAGGGAAAACTTTCCAACTCAAAGCCCCTGCTTCCTCCTGCACCGCTAGCCGCGTATGTGCGGCGGCCTCTCTCTCGCCGCGCAGGCTCCGCTTACCTGGCCCCGGGCCTCCTGCTGCAGCCTTCTCCCCCAGCCAGGGCTCCTTGCCTTGCTCCAGGAAGGAGATCACGTCAGGTTTGGAGACGGCAAGACCTGGATGGGAGCAAACACGTGCCACCCAGTTACGGCGTGGGGCGCCCAGAATCCAGGCCCACGACCTGGTCATCGAGCAGGAGCGACCAGAGGAGGTCTGACCGGGGAGGCTGCGGGCTGGGGAAGTCGCCGCGTCAGCACACGGAGCTGCTCTCCGACCGCCGGAAAGGGACCCGGAACTGGGAGGAAGGGACGGACACGCCGAGGGGAACACCCCAACCAACACGCCGGGGGGCCTTACCCAGCGAGACCAGGTTGCTGTACGTCTCCAACATCACGTCTCTGTACAGCTCCCTCTGAGCGGGTCCCAGGCGCGCCCATTCTTCTCGGGAAAAGAGCACGGCCACGTCCCCGAACAAGTCCGGCTCCTGAGACGACAGGCAGGTTAGTTACCGCACACGCCACGGAAAGGCCTCCTGATGGGGTGAGGGCCACGCGGGCGGCCCCGGCAGGAGCGGGGTGTTCCGGTGAGAAGGCCGCTGGGGTGGGAGCCTCCCACGTGAGCGGGCGACAAGAAGGAAAGCAGTGTTGAAATGTTCTCGAACATTCCTTTTTACTACACAGCGGAGCTCTGAACGCAGATCTGGGAGGAAAATTAAAAGCCGGCTGAGTGGGGTCTTCCCCAGTGTGACCAGCTGTAGAGTAAGGCACGCTGCCCGCTCTGTCCTTGGGATACAACACAGTCTCAACGAGAGACCTGTAATTCCGACTTGTAAACAACAAGCCAAACCAACAATTTCTGACAGACTCACCCCCAAATGCTTTACTGCAGAAATATTTCTATCTTAGAAAAGAAGATATTCATATAAATTTGAGAATTAAAGACAGAGGTTCGTCATTACGTCACGATATCAAAGCACTCTTCCTTATGAGAAAACTCTTAATAAAAGAGTACTTTTATTAGCTGTGCAATTTTCTGTCAAGTGAAAAGATGACCGAACCATTCTCTTATTTTGGAGGCAGAGACTGGACCAGATCAGACTCTTCCAAGCTCGGACTGTCTAGACTCTGAAAAATTCACCCATCTGGCCGGCCGTCTCACAACCCCACACCTGCACTTCTCTCGCGCTTAGGCTGAAGAAGCTGCTGGAAGGCGACCCACATTGAAAGGCTCTGTTCAACCTTACGTGGACCTTACTTCTGGCGTCTCATTGCCCCGATTCCCGGCAAAGCCGGAGTTACACACCCGATTAGCAATCCCTCCCGAAGCAGAGATCACATCGCACACTGGAAGTGAACCCGGCAAAGAGCAGTTCCCACGCTCTTCCACGTCATTATCATCACAAGTGCTCCTCCCTATTTCATCCACCCACGGTTCCCATTTTACACAAGGAAACGGATCTCTGCTCGACCTAGCCTCTTGGCAGAATACCACACTACCACATGTGGAATGCTGGCAGAATGAACCCACGGGCAGTGGTCGGAGAAGAGGGGCAGTGGGAGAGGGTACTAGCTAGCTGATCTTTTTAGTCACTAAAAACGGGAACCTCTGAAAACCAGATTCTTAGATGAAATCCAGGCGGGAAGCTTCAAGATAAAGCAAATATTTACATGATTTTAAAACTCACAAGGGACATGACTTTTAGAATGTCATGGGCTGACTGGTCCTCCTCCTGGTTCCTCTCTTGGGGAAGGTCAGAGTCCTGAGACGGCAGAGCTGGGGGAGGAAAGAGCAAACATGAGCGCTCAGGTTTGCCTGCAGCTCCCAGAATGCCAAGGTTACAAGTCCCCACCTTCTCATCCCCCCTCCCCACGAGAAGAGAGCTGGAGCCCATGGCTCTTACCCAACTCCAGGAAACACAGCTTTAGCTGCTGCCACGTGACAGGGAACCAGGGGCCCTTTCTCTGCAACTTTCCCTAAATACCCAGAGAATTCCACCTGTTACTGATGCAAATCTGTGGCAGGGAGCTCAGTCCTGGTCCAGTGACAATGGCCACATGGTGTCTCAAGGACAAGAAAGGCTGTCCTCAGGCCAGGGAGCACAGCCTGCCTCATCTGCATCAGCCCAGCCCACAGCGAAGCCTTTCTAGAAACAGAACATTTAACTCTCATACCCACAATTTAACACCTTCCGAGGTCTCCCTGGCTCTTTACCCAACTTCCAAATTCACAAAGAACCCACAGCCCCGCCTAACACCTGGTGGACACCACTTTCTGGACCCGCCTGGAGTCAACAAAAGGGGTGTGGGTGCAGTTGGCAAACCAGACGACTCCATTTCCATCACATACATAGAACTCGGTACAGAGACATAACAGCAAGCAACACTGTGTGTCCAGTATTTACTGAAAAACAGAACAAAAATCAGTTTTTAGCAGTCCACAAGTAGGCAAGTGGTTGAATCACTTTTGGCCCAGCCATAGGAAGGACCACCAAACAACTATCAAAAATGATGGGGGGCAACATTAACTAACAAGAAAAGATATTCACAAGTAGTCTCTTTATACATGAGAACATTCTGGAAAGGAGGTCAAACCCACCCACCTACCTGCACATGGGCTTAAAAAATACAACTAGAATAAAAACATCCAAGTATTAAGAATGATGTCGTTTAACCACTTTGAGTTCATCATTAAACGAGTAGCATTTTTGAAAGGAACTTAGAACAATGCCTGGCATGTTACAAACATTTAATTCTAAGTAATCTGTAAATGAAAATAACTGATAATATGTAATAGGAAATTTTTTTTAATGACCACTATTTTAGCATTATCTGTAATAGCTTTGTAATATTTTATTACAAAAGTGGCCCATGATTTACTCAACCGTTTCCCCATTGCTGGGGTAAGATTTTTTTTACAAGATCATGTAAAATGTTCTCAAATTTAAGTCTCTGCTTCCTAACTAGTGGTGTTAAATCTTTTGCGGTCTTGTAATTATTTGAGAATCTTATCAAACAAGACTCCAACCCAAATTAAAAAAAAAAAAGACATGAGTAAGAATGACTGTCAAATATCCCCCAGCATTTTCGGGGAGTCGGGGCCCCGTCACACCCACCTAAGGGGTCCACAGATCGGGGCTATGAGCGTGGACACGGAAAGGGGGCGCTCGCAGGGGTGGGGGGGGGGTGCTGCGCCGCGGAGGCCGATGGGAAATGTAGTCGAGAGCCCGGAAAGCCGCTGACCGACGCTGGGGCGAGACGTTCCGGTTCTTCTCAGGCCCGCGATCCGCCGGCTGTGGCGCCCGCTCCCACAAGGATCCCAGAGCGCCGGGCAAGCTCCAGAGCCCCTCACCTGCCAACTCCTCGGATCCAGGTGCCACCGTGGCCGCGCTTCCCGGAGGCCCGGGTGCGCTTCCTCCTCGGTAGCGGCGGACCCGCCGCCTGAAGCCGGAAGATGGCGCAGGCGACAACGCTCCGCCGATGCGGCCTCGCGAATGGGCCAACGGCGCAGACTCTTCTGGGAAATGTAGTCTTTGGGCGCAAAGGCACAGCCAGGCCACAAGGGCGGATCTCGCGATGTTTCGGGATGGGCGGGACCCCGGTTGCCCGCGTGTGGTGGAGAGACTTGCCAGATTCGACGGAGAGTGTTCGAGGGCCCGCTTGGCCGCCGGCGGGTCTGCGCGGCAGGTGCGCAATGTGTGTGCGAACGCGTCTTTGGTGGCGGATGCAATGTGTCGTGTGTGGTGCGGACCCGTCGTTGGGTGTGATTGGAACCTGGCCACTCGGGGAACACGCTCGTGTGTGACCCTCAAAGTGTCTCATTCTTTACATCAGCGTTTCCGCGGAGCAGCCTCTTTCCCAGAAGGTTCAGAAGGAGAAAAAAAACAATGAAATAAATGTAGGTTATGAAGGAGAGTGCAGAATAAGCAAAATTGTTTTTAAGTTTATTTTTCCTTTTTAAATTATTTTATTTATTTATTTATTTATTTATTTATTTATTTATTTTGATAGAGAGAGAGAGAGACAGTATGAGCAGGGGAGGGGCAGAGAGAGGGAGACACAGAATCGAAGCAGGCTCCAGGCTCTGAGTGGTCAACACAGAGCCTGACACAGGGCTGGAACTCATGAACTCTGAGATCATTTCTGGGCGGAAGTCAAATGCCCAAGGGACTGAGCCACCCAGGTGCTCCTAAAATTTATTTTTCTTTGTAATCTCTAAAGCCACCAGGAGACTTTAACGCAAGACCCCAACATCAAGAGTCACATGCTGTTCCGACTGAGCCAGGCGGGCGTCCAGCAAAAATGTTTTAAACAAGATGACAAGGAGTTTACGCTTGTGGGGGACAGCTCTCGGCCAAGTCCCCCAGAACCACAGGCAGTTGGACCTTGGTGTGCAGACGTTTGAAAAGCTCCTGGACCTGACGCATCCGAAAACGGTGTGGGCCAGTGTAGTCGAGCTTCCGATGTCCCGGATGCTGATCAGGCCGTGTGAAGCCAGGTCCCTGGATGAAGAAGTTTACTCTGCCCACGTGGTACAGTTGTCCTTGACCTGGAGTCCAGAGCTCATGTCTCCCCAACTGGTCTTGTTTCCCTCAGACCATGTATTTTGTCATCTTCTTTGAATCATTTCGTCTGAGATTTGTCCATGTCTGCATTGTTGCACATTTCAAGGATGTCAGCACCTCTAAGTTAACTTAGAAATTTAACTTAAACCCAGTAAAAATGCCAGTACTGTTTTCCTCCTTGGAAATGGGTAAGTTGATAAAAACGTCAAAATGAAAAAAATTAACGTACAGGAATACCTAAGAACAGGAATTCTCTGAAAAAGAACAGCTGTGAAGTGCTAAACCTGACGATATTAAAGCATTCTAAAAAGTTTCCGTCATTTATTTTTGTAATGTTTACTTTTGAGAGAGAGACAGAGCACGAGCTGGAGAGGAGCAGAAAGAGAGGGGGACACAGAATCTGAAGCAGGCTCCAGGCTCCGAGATGTCAGCACAGAAGCCTGAAGTGGGGCTCAAACTCATGATCTGCAAGATCATGACTGAGCCAAAGCTGGACGCCTAACCCACTGAGCCACCTAGGTGCCCCAAAGGTTTCCATAATTTATATGAATGGATAAAGAGGATGTGGTATATACATACAGTAGAATATTACTCAACCTTAAAAAAGAATGAAATCTTGCCCTATGCAATAACATGGATGGATATAAAGGTTATAATGCTAAGTGAAGTAAGTCAGTCAGAGAAAGACAAATACATTTTCACTCATGTGAAATTTAAGAAACCAAACAAAAAAGGATTTAACTATAGAGAATAAACTGATGGTTTTCAGAGGGAAATCAGGTGGCAGGTGGGGAAACGGGTGAAATAGATGAAGGGGATTAAGAGCACGCTTCCCATGATGAACACAGTAATGCATAGGATTGTTGAGCCACTGTATTGTGTACCTGCAAC
>PJEM01017535.1:0-21692 GCA_004023845.1 Helogale parvula
CTAGGAAGTACTATTTTTTTTTTTTTAATGAACAGCTTTGTTGACACAGAATTCCTATGCCAAAGTCCTCGTTTGTTGAAAGTATACGTTTCATGCGGCACCTGACACGGGGCTCAATCTCACGAACCGTGAATTCAGGAGTCAAGAGTCGGATGCTCAACCGACTGAGCCACCCAGGCGCCCCTATTCGGGGCCTTTCATATGAGTGGAATCACGATCTTGCCTTTGGCTTTGTTTACTTAGTACGATGTGTTCAAGGTTCATCAGTGCTAAGGTCGAGATCAGTCCGTCCCTCCTTTTTGTGGACGAATAACATTCCCCGGTGTAGATACACACGTTTTCATACCCAGCCACTGGACACGGACGTTGGGGTTGCCCCTCCTTCTGGCTTCTATGAATAGCGCTGGTGCGAACAGCCTTGTACAAGGTTTTCTGTGGACATCGGTTTCCGTCTCTCTTGGGTTCCCGGGCGTGGAAGTGCGGGTTCCACGCGGTGACTCTGTTGAACCTTTTTCGGAAGGGCTGTCAAGCGGGAGTCGTGGCAGATCGGCGCAGAGGGAGGCCAGCGGGCAGGGAAGAGTCAGACAGAAACCCGGAATCTGTTGAAACAATGGCCCCGGCCACAGGTGAAGGTCCATGAATGAAATGCCCGGTTGTGGGCCGTCCGGAATCCAGGGAAGGAGGCTGCCCCTTGAGTCAGGGACCAGGCAGCCACCCTCCCGGCCCCGGCGTTCACTTCCCAGCCACCCCATGCGCCGTCCCTGCCCCCACCCACCCTCCACCCTCACTCCTGGGCTTCAGAACACCTCTGTCAGTCAACAGATAGTGGTGTTGAGTGCCACGCCCAGATGGGTAAACAGTTGATGTGGATTCTGCCCCTTGGAGCTTGTGGTTTCTCGGGAGAGACATCAAACCAGTAGTTAACCACGCGATGGGGGAGCGGGGGGCGCGAGGAGAAGAAGGCTGTCTTAACACAACACGGGGACGCCCTGGGTCTGGAAGGGCTGGCGTCGCTGGACCAGAGACAGGGAGGACAGAAGATCGGCAAGGCAGGGTCACGCCAGGGCTGGTGGGGAGGTCTTTCCAAGGATCTTGTGTTTTATTCTAGCCTGAAGAGCACGTGGAGCGTTTTATTAAAGAAAAACAATAAAGAAGACGAGACCAAGGACTGGGCTCTGAGCAGACGGTTGTCTTTTGTGTACGAGTGACAGGCTTAGACACCCAGTGTGGCACCCAGTCTGGGATCCTGGGGGTGAGGTTTCGGCGAGGAGAAAAGGAGTAGATCTTCACATCTGAGAAACCAAACAAAACTCACAAACCTTCTCTGTCCTGTGCCAGGAAGGCACATCTGATGAGATCCGGGCTTTGTCAGGTGGGCGCCGGGTCTCACCTGGGGGCCGCCCCACTGTTTGATGCCAGGCAGGGTGCACGGCTCCCTCTCTCCCCAGCACACGCCAGACCCGCCCTGCCGAGCATTGTCTACACAGCACATCAGATTTAAGCCAGGAAAGCGCATGGTCAGGTTTGCCCTCGGAAAAGACGGCTGTGCCTACTGAGTGTGTAGAATGAGCTGGACGGGGCACAAAAGGAGGGGGCCCAGGGGCGTCTCGGTGGCTCGGTCGGTTGAGTATCCGACTCTTGATCTCGGCTCAGGTCATGATCTCACGGTTCATGAGATCGAGCCCTGCACTGGGCTCTGTGCTGACAGCACCAAGCCTGCTTAGGATTCTCTCTTCCTCTCTCTTTGCCCCTCCCCTGCTCATGTGCTCTCTTGCTCTCTCTCAAAATAAATAAATAAACTTAAAAAAAAAAAAAAAAAAGAGGGTGGCCAGAGTGGTGACACAGAGACCATGTTGCTAAGGGGTAATTGTCTTTAACTCAAAAAATTTTTAAATGGGACCTGCCATTTTAATATGAAATGCAACACACCGTAAAGATTTTATCAAACCCATCAATTCAAAGAACCAGTGGGATGTAAAACCCAGTTCGCAGGAGAATGTAGAGAACAGACACATCCACACGCAATCTGAAAAACGCTGAAGTTACTTTGTTCCCAGAGGCAAAAATGATCTCTGCCGCAGCTATGACTTCCCCCCTCCCCCACACAAAATCCACTCGAATTTCTTTGACCAGAAATCCTTCGCATCACCTCTGTAAGTCACCCTCTGTTTCCACAGGGTTGCAGAATGGTCACAATCATGGTTCATGAGTTCGAGCCCCGCGTTGGGGCTCTGTGCTGACAGCTCAGAGCTTGGAGCCTGCTTTGGATTTTGTGTCTCCCTCTCTCTCTGTCCCTCTTCTGCTCGCGCTCTGACTCTCCCTCTTCCAAAAATAAACATTAAAAAAATGTTTTTTAAAGGATGCAAGTTTTAAGAGGCAATCTAGCATCATGTTTTTAAACACAGACTCTTAGACTCTGAAGGTCATGACCTCAGGATGTTTCTTAATCTCTCTGTGCCTCTGTTTCCCCATCTGTAAAGTGGAGAGCCTAGCAAGCAGCTCATAGGGTTGCTCTGAGGATTAAATTAATTAAAGTACGCACATCGTATATGTACCTGGGTCGTGGGAAGTCTGGAGTATTTTCTGTCATTGCGATTCCAGTGACTGGACAAATTCACGAGCCACACATCCCCTCAGGATGGTACCAGCAGTTTAAAATATCACTTCTAATAATCATCATAGTTGTCAAGCGTGTGTAGCACTTGCAAAGAGTCTTCTTGATACTCTGCTGTTCGAAGAGGCGGGGCTAATTCCCCTCCCTTGATCGGGGGCTGGACTCACCAGCTCGCTTGGGAAGAAAGGAATATGGCGGAAGTAAAGGTTTCTGGCATCCAAGAGCAGGTCATAAAAAACACTTCCCCCTTTCTCTCTCCGGGTTCCATTCAGTCTGTGGAGAAGCCGACTGCCAAGTCACGAGACACGTCAGTGACCCCGTGAAGACTCCGTGGGGGACAGAGGCCTCCCGCCAACAACCGTGGGAGTGGATCTCAGAAGTGGGCTCCCCTTCCTCAGATGGGCCGTCGGATGCCCGTAGCCTTGGTCGATACCTTGACTACACTTCATGACACGCCCGGGGCCAGAATCACCCAGTTAAGCTGCTCTAGATTTCGGACAGAGCACGAGTGGGGAGCAGAGGGCAGAGAGAGAGGGAGACCTGGAAGTGGAAGCAGACATCATGTTATTAGGGTTTTGTTTTTTTGGTTTTCTGTTTTTGTGTGTGATCTCGCTTTCTCAGCCCTTTCTTGACTGACGGCCAACCTACCATAGCCCCCCCATCGCTCCCTAGTGAACAGATCCCTTCTCTTTTTTACACCGCTTAAGACCATTTAATTTTTTTCTTCGCTCCTGGATTTTAGCTGGCTCCGCTATAACTTAGGCCCCATGAGAGCAGGAGTGGGTTTTGGCGTGTTCAGAGGTGTGTGTTCTTTGTCGAGGGCGCACAGGCTGGATCGCAGTAGGTGCTCAGTAAGGGTTTGTGGGGTGAGTCAAACAAAAGGTACATTCTTTCATGGAAAGATCTGCACTGATCTTCGATGCTCCACAATTCTGAACGCAGTAGCTCGGATGTGAGCAGAGCTCAGTCAACATTCCAGGACAAAAATAACTTTGTAAGACAGTAACGAAGTGAAAAATGAACAGTGGTAATCCCCGAATCTCTCCTAAGAGATGTGTGATCTTTTCTGCGCCTAAGTCTGAGGTTAATGTATTACCTAGATCAGAATCAGAGAACTGACAAATAACTAGTTTTCTTTTTCTTTTTCTCCTACTCACTTGAAAATAGGTTGTAGACATCATGGCCCCTCGGGCCTTAATACTTTAGCATGTTTTCCTAAGAACAATAACACTGAATAATTTTATTTCTACTTATTAGGAATTATCACACTCAGTGTACTTGCTTCGGCAGCTCATATACTAAAAATAGGAATTATCACACCCATGAATTCAGTCTGGATTAGTATCTAATATACAGTTTATGAATTTCTCCAAATATCCCAATGGCTCCCGGCTTCATTTAGAGTAAAAGACAAAGTCCTCCCAGAGGCCACGAGACTCTACCGAGGTGCATTTGCTGTTCCCCATGTATACAGTTTGCTCTCATCTCCTTGAAGTCTTGGCTCAAATGGCCCAGATGTCTCCTCCTCCAGGGGGCCTACCATGACTATCCATTCTTTTTTTTTTTTAATGTTTATTTATTTTTGAGAGAGAGAGAGAGACAGAGAGACAGAGCATGAATGGGGAGGGGAGGGCAGAGAGAGAGGGAGACACAGAATCGGAAGCAGGCTCCAGGCTCCGAGCTGTCAGCACAGAGCCCGACGCGTGGCTCGAACTCACGAACCGTGAGATCATGACCTGAGCCAAAGCCAGACGCTTCACTGACTGAGCCCCCCGGGCGCCCCCATGACAACCCAGTCTTGAACCGCAGTCCTCCCCCCCTCCCCGGCCCCGCTCTCCCATCCCCTTGCCCTGTAGATGTTTCTCCACAAAGTATTGTCCCGGAGCCTACTGCAGGCTTGGCTTGTCGATTCTGAGTTCTGTGAGTCTTAGAACGGGAGCCCAGGACATCAGGAAACAGACATCAGCAAGAGTTTGCAGGACGGGTGTGAGCCTGGAGACGCCCCTCCCACTGGCGCTGGCAGAGGGGACACTGGGTGGCGGAACCATACTGAACGGAGCCCCGTGTCTGCTGGGGAGCCCGGCCGCATTTAGGGAGACCCGGACAGGATGAGGTGAGCCCTGCTGGCCAGACTGAGGGATGACGGTCTGTGGGGGACTCTAACCCCGGCCACCGCGATGCCCGCCTCACATCCTGTATCCCGGAACATCCCTCTTACCCCGGAACATTTTTATACTCCCCTTTCAGAAAGAGTTAATGGGGCGCTTGAACAGCTCAGTCGGTTAAGCCTCCGACTTCAGCTCAGGTCATGATCCCACAGTTTGTGAGTTCAAGCCCCGTGTCGGGCTCTGCACTCAGAGCCTGGAGCTGCTTCAGATTCTGTGTCTCCTTCTCTCTCTGCCCCTTCCCCCTTCTCAAAAATAAACAAACATTAAAAAAAAAGAGCTAATAATAGTAATAATCACCGGCATGTCCTACTGAGTGCACCCCATGTAACAGTCGTGATGCCAAACTCTCTCACCCGTGTCTCGGATAATCCCTCAAGCATCCTGTGAGGCGGGTTTTACCGTAAATCTCATTTTCTGGACAAAGATGATTCAGAGGTTTAACTGACTTTTAAAATTCCTATTTAATTTACTGGAATTACAACACAGAGCATCTAGCTCTCTTCCTTAAGCTCGGGCTTACAGATCTTACTCTATTTATGTCCAACGTATTTTAACTATCACTTCTAAAAGGAGTTTGAATGTCTGATTCCAGTGACAAAGTTAAACTCCCGTAAACGTTTTAAATTGCAGGCAAACATTTATTGTGTTCAGTTTCCTCTCATGTACTTCAACGGTGTGACAAGACAAAATCTTTCCAAGTATTTGAGTGTACATTAGTCATCCAATAAATTAAAAATACGGTGAACTTTGAGTTCTCATAAATGTTCCAATACTATATATATGTTCAAGAAATCTTCCATTTAAAATTCTAAATCTAGGGACACCTCAGTCGTTTAAGCATCTGACCCTTGGTGTCGGCTCAGGTCGTGATCTCATGGTTTTGTGGGTTCGAGCCCCGAGTGGGACTCTCTGCTGACAGTATGGGGCCTGCCTGCTTGGGATTCTCTGTCTCCCTCTTTTTCTGCTCCCCCACCCCACACTGTCTCTCTCTCAAATAAATAAACTTTAAAAAGTAAATAAAAATAAAATTCTACATCTGAATCAATTACATACTTCCTAATTTTCAACTAGAACTCCAAGAGTTTTTTTCAAGTTTTATTTATTTATAAGTAATTTCTGTACCCACAGTGGGGCTCAAACTCACGACCCCGAGATCAAGAGTTTCATGCTCTACCGTCTGACCCAGCCATTCATGCTGGAATTCCAAGATTTTTACTCACAATAGGCCAAATCCTACTGAGCTCCAAATACATAAATACTAGATGTGCACAGATTCTTTTACATAAAAACATCAATGCCATGATTTGGATGCCCTCCAACTATCTATAATTAATTTTAAATCTTTAAAGATCTGACTCACTGAGGGAACTATAATAATCATTTCACACCATTTCGGGCGTTGCCTTCTTGACTCTTCTGAGCTCATGGGACATCTACCCTGTCCACCATTGCTGTGTCAGGGACCCCACAATTCAAAGGAGGCGCCGCATGGCCCAGGATGCCTACATCTGAGTTCTGCGTTACAGCCCCAGCCGGGAGACTGCACTGCCTGATTTCACTTTGTGTCTTTGGATCTTAATTTTAGTCAAGTCATAGGGTGTCTGGGTGGCTAAGTATGTTGAGCATCCGACTCCAGCTCAGGTCATGATCTCGTGGTTCATGAGTTCGAGCCCCACGTCGGACTCTGTGCTGACAGCTCGAAGCCTGGAGCCTGCTTCGGATTCTGTGTCTCCCTCTCTTTCTCTGCCCCTCCCCTGCTTGTGCTCTGTCTCTCAAAAAGAACATGAAAAAATTTTTAAACAAACAGAAAAAAGATTAGTCAAGTCATTTCCATCTACAGCCAGAGATCTTTGAATCCTGCGTTCTTTCATACTTGACTGCCTCTGTGGAGCAGGAAAGTCTTAGAGATATTAAACCGCTATCTGATGGAATCATGGCTTAGGAATCAACTGTTTTTCTGGGCGGTGGAATGCCAGGCATCCGCCGGCAAAGGGGGGCCGGCCGTTCCTTCCAGGTCTGTGACCTCACACCCCGTGCTTCCGGAACCTGGGAGCCCAGCCAGCTCCGAGGGCAGGAAACTGGGAGGCTTCCTTCAAGGGTCCTGCGCTGGCTTCTCTCCTGCCCTGGAGGATAAAGGTCACCCGGATGGGACAGAAGACACAGAAGCAGCAAAGTGGATCTAGAGATGGGGTCCTCCAGTGGGGCACAGAGGTGCCCTAACACCGCTCTATCGCCCTCCTGCCGAACTCCAGGGAGCCCGGTGAGGCCGTAGGGCAGCTGGCACCGCTCCCGTTTCCCATTCCTTCAACAGATATTTCTTGCCTGTGTTTCACAGGCAGGGCATTGCCTTCAAGGAGCTCGGGGTCCCCAGAGGAAAGCCGCAGCCGGAACTGGGCCCAAACGTCCTCTGTGTCACCGGGCGCGCTCGTAAACGCAGTGAGGCTGCGGAGGGAGAGGCCTCTGCCTCTGGTGGAAGGAGATCAGAGAAGGCTTCGCGGAAGAGGGGACATTCGCTATTCGGGCTGTTTTCTGGGCACCCGCCATATGCCAGAGGGGCTTGGGGAGGAACAGGAAAGAGCTAAGCAAGGTCACTGTCGGTGGTGAGGAGCTGATGTTTACAGACGGCTTCCACACGGCTCTAAGGGCTTCACCCAGACCGGCCTGTTGAATGCTCCCTAGCCTCTGAAGCCAAGGGTCCGTAACTATCCCCATTTTGCAGGTGAGAAGACTGATTCCGCTCACCTGTTGCTGTACAGAAGTCCCCTCCTAAATGTAACGGCTTAAACCAGCAATGTTGTATCTTTCTGCTGTTTGGTGGGTCAGGAACAGAAGCAGGGCTCAGCGGGGACAGCTCATCTCTACGCCGCTGGGTGAGCCCGGCAGAGGCCAGGGGACCACAGTGGCTCTGTCACATGACTGGGACCTCAGGGGGTGATCATTAGCAGGGGCACTTTGCTGTCCTTCCTGTGACCTCTCTCTTGTACCAGAGAGCCCGGACTTCCCTGCACCGCGGCCGGCTGGCTTCCCGGAACACAAACACAGAAGCCGCAAGTGGCATAGTGTGGCATCTGCCACATCTACCATTGGTCGGGGGCTGTCCCAGAGCCAGCCCGGGTCCAAGGGGAAGGGATCCGGCTGACAAGGAGTGGCAAGGTCACACTGCAAAAGACATGCGGGATGGAAGGAATTGCCGGGTCATCTTTGGAAGCCCTCTTAGGCAAACATGGGGTTTAAGTGACTTGCTCAAGGTCATACAGCTAATGGGCCACGGGTGGTCAGCAGCGTACAGGTGGGACGTGCAGAAATGTGGAGACGTTTCAGGGACAGTGGCGCCCAGAGACACGAACACCTGGCGTGTACTTGTTCAGGTGGCTGGTAGACAAGAATGAGGCAAAAACGCTAGGCTGGGGTCAGACCGCGGGGTCAGACCGCGGACGACCTTGAATGCCAGGCTAAGCTATGTGAACTTGACTCTGCAGGCAGTGGGATGATGCGAAAAGGGTGGGAGCAGGAGAAGGGCTCGTCCGGGACCGTGCTCTGGGGAGACCGGGAGATTGGCGGGCCGGCGAATGGAGACACTGCCGGAGTGATGCTCTCTGATCCGACCCAGAGACACAGGCGGGAAGAGAGGGGGGCGGGTCCCACATAACCCTGCAACCTGGTATTTAACAGGTGAGGAAATCATGGCTCTGAGAGGTCCGCGCGCCAGGATGTCTCAGCAGAGCAGCCTGCACTGGCAGACGGTAAGAGGCCCGTGGGCGAAGGTGGAAGTGGAGGGTGGGGGCCCGGAGTCCGGGTCTCATGATCCCTAATGCTTTCAAGCGCAGTGGTAGCACTCGCAGTGGGGAGCAGGGAAGTTGGGGCTGGGTTGACTTCAGTTGGGGGCTCGCTGGCATTAGCCTGGCATGGCTGTCAGTCCGGTATGCTGTCCAGTGAGGGGATGGCTTGGCTTGTGTCAACAGAAAGAGCCCGCCCCGGTGGGTGACGGGTCCTCTTCCTTCATGGGGGGGCGTGGGAGGGGGGCTGGGCGTGGACCAGAGCACCGAGTCTTCAATTTTGCCGCCTCCACACACACCCAGATTGCTTTGAGGGTCTTTCTGAGTAATAAAACCTTTTCAGGGGCGCCTGGGGGGGCTCAGTCGGTTGGGCATCTGACTTTGGCTCAGGTCATGATCTCGTGGTTCAGGGGTTCGAGACCCGCGTTGGGCTCTAGGCTGACAGTTTGGAGCCTGGAGCCTGCTTTCGATTCTGTGTCTGCCTCTCTCTTTCTGCCTCTCCCCCGCTTACCCTCTGTCTCTCTGTCTCTCAAAAATGAATAAACATTTAAAAAATTCAAAAATTTTCAAAGCAGCAGGGAAGAGAGACGAGAGATGAGATACGTGGTTCTTTCAAAGCTCTCTGAAAAGATACTGAGTTAAAAAAAAAGAAGGGGGGAGCCCACTGGATCTCATTCTCAGCATCTCTGGCTGAAAGGGGGTTCCCCACCCCCTCCGTACCAGTCGCTCCCTGGGATCTGTATCTTCTATTCTTCTGACACACTTTGTGCAGAGAGAGTTCATTTTGGCTCCCTCCAAAATTGGGCTCTAAATTTAGAACTGGCCTCAAAACTTCTGATCTTTGAGCTCAACTTGTCTGGTGTGGCTCCGCTCGCAACAGCCTCTGCTTATCACCCCTCATGTTCTTCCTATTTGGTTCCCCGGTTGTCTTAGAAACGGGGCTTGGTATGCTAGGTCATGGCCAAGACACATCAGCCAGAGCCCACCAGGCTCCCCGGGGGGATGCGGTGCCTGTTCTTCTAGTAAGTAACGTTCTCTCCGAGCAGAGAGCGTTTTGCCCTCACCGTCTCCGAGCCGGGCCCCTCGGGCGCGTTCCCAAGTCCTCTGGGCTCTCTCCCATCTGTGGCAAGTTCCTGCCCCGTCTTCTGATCTCTGCGATCACCGGGAAGGGGGGGGGAAGCTGTCCTCTCTTTGTGTCTCGGCCAGCTGCTTGCTGTCTGGACTCAAGCCTATTAACCCGTGACCTTGAGCCAGCAGGCCTTTCTGTGGCTTCCTTCAACATGCCCAGGCTAGGGGGAGGAGCTAAGCAACAAGGAACCTCCTGGCGCCCACCAGGTGGCCCTCGGGCTATCCCCTCCCTCAGAGCTCAGTACCATCTTGAAGTCGGCTCAGGTCAGGATCTCACAGTTCGTGGGATCAAGCCCCACACTGAGCTCCAAGCTCGCGGTGCATGGAGCCTGCTTCTGATTCTCCCTCTCTCGCCCTCCCTCTCTGCCCCTTCCCTGCTCACACTTGCTCTCTCTCAAATAAACAAACAAACAAACAAATCCTGTCCCTCTAGGAGCATGACCGTTTTTACCCAAGAAATGGTCCTTTAATAATTAAAGGGAAGAGCATCACATAATGTCACCCACGCATCCCCGAGCGCAGCAGTCCTGTCACGCATCGAGTTCCAGCATCCCTCCGTGAAATCCAGAGGCATAACCCTGCAACCTTAACCTGAAAGAATTCTGCAGGAGACCAGGCCCCTCCGGATCTCATCTGCAATCGTTCTGAAGGCCTGTTGTAACCCTCTAGGTCAGAGTTTCCCGAATTGCTCTCCGAGGAACACTAGGATCGTAGGTGCCCTTGGTCTTGGTTAACCTGTTGTCCAATATGTTTGGGGAAAGTGAGGTTGCTTCACTGCAGGACTTCTCAGAGCCTTTAAGGCTAAGGTGCCTTGAGTGTAGAGCCACAGACATTCCGTTTACCCTTCATAGCATTGTGGTTTTGCCATTTTGCTATTCCCATTCCACAGATGAGAAAAGGAGGTCCAGCGAGGTTAAGTGACTTGCCCAGAGCCCTGCGGCTTGGACAGGAAGGAGTTGGGATCTGAATCTGGAACCCATGTTCTAACACGAGGCTTATTTTTTACCCCATGTTAGTAAGTTCCAGAAAGAAGTTACGGGCCCTAAGAGGCTGCCTTTGTCCCGCTGAACCATCTCAGAGGAAACAGACGAAGGGCGGGCTTGGGGGGAGGAGAGGAGAGGTGAGGGACACGCTGGGTGTGTATAAAATCAGGTGTGCAGGCATGCGGCTGTTTCCGGGGGAGAGGGACTCACACACCTCTCCGCTGCTCCTCACGACCAGAACCAGTCTCGGGGGCCCAGCAGGTGGAGGTCACAAAGGAGAAAGAGACACAAACAGGTTCAGAGATGCCCATTCTCGAAATAGCCACCGTGCACCCAGATCTGTGCCGCGCCACCGCCCTCCCCAACGTGGCCCCAGGTGGCCAGGCTGCTCCTGGGGAGTTCTGAGAGGCCGGATTGCTGGTCCCTTGTTCACTTAGGGACCACAGCACCCGGCGTGGACACACGGCGGTGACAGATATACTGCCCTTGTTCTCGAGGAGAGACAAACCCGTAACGCCCGCAGTGGTGTCGATGCAGCCAAAGTAAGCCCTCGGAAGGGAAAGAACCTATAAATCAGAGGAACGTGGTTTAGTTTAGGGAGATGTGGGGCCATGGCGGGGCCGCTCACCAGTCCCTTCCAGAGGCCCTCATGCGAGGAACGGAGTGGGCTGGGAGCCGCCAGCTGCCACACCTTCCGATCAGCCTCAGTGTTCCCACCCAGGGGGCTCCCTCTCCAGGTCGCACCTACCCAAGGACGGAGCTCAGTGGGGACACTGGCAGGGCCACCCTGCTGGGGGTGGGGGGGACACTCAAGGCTGCAGTGTAATCTGAAGCTCGTCCTTCCCTCTCCCCTTCGCAGGCTCCCCACCCCGCCCTGCCCCCTTCACATCATTTGGGCATCTCCTTCTTGTTGAAAAACATAACTCAACGGAAGTTGAGTTTTGGAAGATCACGTTGGCTTTAGTCAACAGTTCATGGATCCGGCAGAATCCCATCTAGCAGATAGAAAGGAGCTCCGAGCGGCTGTACAGAATGAAAGACTTTTAGGTGCAGAGGAGCGTAGGAAAAAGGAAGTTCTAGGAAAAAAACAAAAAAGTGGGTTGGTTTTTATGAGGTCACTTTTCTTTAATGGATGGTGGGATCTACCAGGCAGGTGACCACTGGTTCTGATCAGGTGATTCTTGACTGACTGGTTCAAGACTTCATTTCCGGGAGAGCCGAAACTGTAATTAAGTTGAATCTTGGGGGCACCTGGGTGGCTCCATCAGTTAAGTGTCTGAGTTTGGCTTGGGTCATGATCTCACGGTTCATGAGTTCGAGCCCTGCATCAGGCTCTGGTGGTGTAGAGCCTGCTTGGGATTCTCTCTCTTGACCTCTCTCTCTCTGCCCCTTCCCCACTTGCACACTCTCCCTCTCTCTCTCAAATAAACTTAAAAAAATTTTTTTTTTTAAATTGAATCTTGATTTGGTGATGCAGGGCTTAGCATAAGCCCATTGGAGCCTATTTTTCTTGTTTTTAAGACAAGGAAAATTAGAAAATAATATTTTGAGCCAAATGATACATGAAAATGTAGTCCATCAAAATCAAGGGGTGCCTAAGGGAACATATTTAGCTTTATTAGAAAAAAAGATATAAAATCAATAGTCTGAGATTGTACTTCAAAAAGCTAGAGGAACAAAACCAAAGTCAGCCCACAGTAAGGAGAAGGAAGGAAGGAAGGAAGGAAATAATGATAAGAGCAAATATTTGTGACACAGAAAACAGATGAATAGGGGCGCCAGCTCAGTCAGTCAAGTGTTCAACTTCGGCTCAGGTCATGATCTCGCGGTTCATGGGTTTGAGCCCCGCATGGGGCTCTGTGCTGACAGCTCAGAGCCTGGAGCTGCTTCAGATTCTGTGTCTCCTTCTCTCTGCCCCTCCCCCATTCACACTCTGTCTCTTTCTCTCAAAAATAAATAAACATTTAAAAAAATAATTTAGAAAAAAGAAAACAGCTGAACAGAAAATTAACAAAGCCAAAAGTTGATTCATGGAAAATATCAAGAAAATTGGTAAATTCCTAACTAGATTGATCAAGGAGAGAGAGAGAGAGGAGAAAGAGAATAAATTATGAATCTAAGACACAAAAGGGAAGATGTCAGCACAGAACCTACAATTAAGATAAGACAACGGAACAGTAAGACAGCACGATGATCTTTATGCCAGTAAATCTGACAACGCAGATAAAGGGACAAATTGCTAAACAATTTACAACTTCCCAAAACTGATACAGGATGAAACTGAAAATCCAAGGAGTTTTATCTATCAGAGAAATTGAATTCATGATCAAAACCCTTCCCACAAACAAAATCAAAGAACAACTTCAAGCCTGGATAGTTTCACTGGTGAATTCTATCAAATATTTAAGGAGGAAGTGACACCAAACTTGCACAATCTGTCAGGAAAAAAAAAAGGAACAGGAGGGAACATTTCTCAATTTATTTTTTTTTTAACATGTATTTATTTTTGAGAGAGAGAGTGGAGCAGGGGCAGAGAGAGGGAGACAGCAGTGGGCCCGATGTGGGGCTCAAACTCATGAACTGTGAGATCATGACCTGAGCCGAGGCTGGACACTCAACCAACTGAGCCACCCAGGCGCCCCCTTACCAATTTATTTTATGAGACCAGTAATATCCTACCACCAACACTTAACAAAGACATTATTATAAATAGATGGATGGACGGACCGACGGATGGATAGATGGACAGAATCCAGGTCTCCATATCTCAACTCAATAAGATTTATTTCCTCCTAGGCTATTTATCCAAAAATAGGTCATCAAGAAGGCTTTGCCTGTCACAGACACTCAAGGATCAGGCTGATGAAACACCCATCCTGACACATGCTTTCACTAGGATTACGGCAGAGAAAGGACACATGGTCAATCGCATACCGATTCTTAAGGCTTTTGCCCCGAAGTGGCGGATTTCACTTGTGCTCGTGTCCATAACCACGTCGCTAGGAGAAGGGAAAGTCCTACCACGTTCTCAGCAGGGGAGGAGAAGGGACAGTGACACTCCTAGGACCACAGACATACACCTAGTAACAGGAGAGCCTAAATGACCTAATGCGAGGGACCTGCCCAGTGAGAGAGGACAGAGCGGACAACACGGGGGCCCTGGGACCGGGCCTTATGAAATGCCACCAACCTGGGAGCAGGGTCGAGCCCGTGAAAAGAGGCTGAGATGGAGCAACCAGGGGCGGGGTTGGGCCCAGAGGGGTTCCCGAGGAGATGAGTCACCTGCGTCCGCTGTCCCTGACGGGTCGTGTGAGATGAGGATGCGGACAATGAGCTTGTCGCCGGTGTGTCAGTGGAGCGGCAGAGGTGCAGCCAGAGTGGGATGGGTAAGAACTGAGCGTGAGGTGGAGACAGGAACACGGAATATGTGTGGACACCCTTCGAAGATGCTGGCGGGGAAGGGAAGAAGGCCGTATGCCTGGAAGAGAAACAACAGGTGTGCAGAGACGACTCCCGTGTTCTTCCAGCCGGAGAAGCTAGAGAAGGTTCAGGTGTGGATGGCAAGAGTCTAGTTTGGAAGAAGGGCTTAAATACACAAGAGAAGGGGGTCAGGGACAACACGAGGTTCCTGGAAGGCGGGACCTGGAAACGCAGGAGGGGTGCCGCAGGCGGGTCGGGGAGGGCCGTGACGTGTGATGGAGACAAGCCAGTTCTGGACCCTCTGGAGCCTTATGACCCCCTTTTTCTTGAAAATGTTTCATGCATTCATTCAGCACACATTTATGGAGCACGTACCATGGGCCAAGCCTGGTCCTGAGCACCGCGGGTAGAAGAGTCCAGAAGACAGATGCCATCCTTGTCCCCAGAATCTATTCCAACCTCTCGGGCGAGGCAGGTGCCCTCGGTTTGGACCCATCTGTTCAGTAGCAGCAAATGGACGTGATGAGTGTGGGGTCCCAGGGGAACGGACTTCCCACAGCAGGAGAGGGCTGCTGGGTAGGGCTTGTCATGGGGACAGTCTTGGGGACTTTGGGGAAAGGGTGCGTGTGTGTGTCCAGATACGTCTCTGGGGCACGTCGATGGAGAGAATCTCTCCATGCTTTGAGAGGGTCGTGATGTGCATCTGCGTGTGGTCGATCATGTGTGCGCCAAGCAAGAGAGAGAAGGTGACGCCCTTGTAGGAAGCGCGCCCACTGTGATTTTTCGTTGCCCCTTTTCACTTTCGGGATAGACATTTGAACACACATACAAAACACGGAGAGAATAGTTCAGTGAGCCTCCAAGGACCCGTCATCCTCTCTAGGACTGACCCCTCCTCCCCCCACACACCTGTCTGTGCCCGTCGTGCGTTTTCTCCCGAAATCTCCGTTTCCGCCATTCCCGAAGCCACAGCTACGTCTCTGGGCTTTTCCGGAATGTAAGCCAATTGGAGTTCTCTTGATACTTCGTTTTCGAAGTGGATTTTTTTGCCTCTGGCAACGGAAAATCCTGCCTAATTATAGAGACCCAGAGTTTCGTCCACCCAACCTTATCTGCCCGTCACCCTGGGCCCAAGTACACTTTCAAGAGCAGCCACCACTTGGTTATCTAAGGCTGCCGAGCAAATTACCCCAGACTCAGTGACCAGCCTCTAAGATAGCTCTTAAAGATCCCACTTGCCCCTCCCATAGCCTGTCAAGGGGACTCGGAGAGGCCACAGAATACAGTGGAAGTAATAATGTGTGACTTCCGGTTTGGGTCATAAGCGACATTGCACTTTGCCCCTTGTTCCTGCCGGGCATTTGATACTGCACAGCCCCGGGGAGCCAGGAGGGCTTCCTGGAGGAGAGCGAACTCTAAAGCCCTATCCTCCTCTGAATGCTCAGTGGACACAGGTCTCTGAAGGCATGTTTGGTGATGAAACTCACCCCTCAGGACAGGCTCGCATGCTTTCTAGCATGTCCAGGGACACTTCCGGTCTATGGATGCTCCCTGGAGAGCAGAAAGCCAGGCAAGGCCCCCAGCCCCTATTTGCCTGCAGGGCCACCGCAGAGCAACTCCGCAGGGACCTCCCGCCTCTGTGGGAGCTCAGAGAAGTGGAGCTGGAGGAGGGGCCAGGAGCGGTGGCTGTCCCAAAGCAGGGACACACAGACACATAAATACATCCCCAGCTGAACTGTCAATGTCAGGAGCCCGCGCTACTAGGCTCTGCTCAGGTCCCCCACTCCACCTCTGCGGACCAGCTGTCTCCCTCCCGTCTGTGCCTTCCCCATTGTGGGAGGGGAGCCCAGACCCTGGTAGAATGTCCACCCCCTTCCAACGACTCCTGGCCCTACCGCCCACACACCCCGCTTCCTGGCAGAGCGCCTTCCCCAGGCCTGCCTTCTCTCCCTGGTTCTCATTTGGACTCCATTGTCCTCTTCTTCGCTTCTGCTCAATTTCCTTGTTTATGTCACGGAACAGTGGGTGGGCAGGAGCGTGGTCTCTGCGCGCATCCCCGTGTGCGCGCACATGCGCGCGCGTGCTGGCTGTTGTGTGTACAGGACCTGGTGTGTGGGTGTTTGGGGGAGAGGGGCCTGGGCTCAGATGCCACAGGAGGCTGGGGAGGTGGGCAGAGGTCCAGACCCTTTAGCGCCTCCCGGAAGAGGCCTCCGTGCTCTGGCCCCTGCCCACCTCCCGCCTCCCATCGCCCCACACTCGCCCAGCTCTTGCCCTAAAGCCTGGGATTTCTGTTCCCAACCCCCAGCCACTATGTACTGCTTGTCCTTTAAGGCTCTGCTGTGTGTCACCTCCTCCCAGGACCCTCCTTGAACCCCTGAGTCAGGGCTGGATGTCCCCAGGGGCAATGGCTGGGTGTGGTGTCCTGTGCCCCAGGCGAGCTGCGGGGGTGGGGGTGCCGGGGGAGGGGGGGTGCCAGGCCGTTGCCTGTGGCCTGTGCTGGTCCCCTTCCCCCCAGCATCAGCACAGCGCCTGTCCCAGAGCTGGAACCCGGGGCACAGGGGGTGAACACAGCTGTGGGTTTGGCTGCTGGGGACAGGGCAGTGGGATGAGAAACAATCGGATTGGTTCAAAAAAATGTTTTTTTCTTTTCTTTCCCCCAGCTTAACAGTCTAGCCTAAACTTTCTCCTGGTGGGTTAAGGTCAAGGCAGCTGTGGGGATATCTGAGGAATGAGCGTTCATTCTATCCTTGGCGTTGGGGGGACAGTGCCCCCCACCCCGCCGCCGCATGCCCACTGGCATCGCACCAGGCTGCTTTCCGGAAAGAATGTGGGTTTATCACTCCTACCTTCTAATCTTCCTGGTTTGGGGCCAGGACCAAACACACAGCTCCCAGCCTCCCCACCCGGAGCTCACAGCAAGTCTGTCCCGGCCTGGGGAAGTGGGCGGGGCCTCCCGGCCCCCCAACGCTCCCCCAGCCAATCGCTGAGCCCCTGGGGCTTCCAGAGCCAGGGTAGGGGGCGGGAGCGCCGGGCTGCCAGGGGTTCGAGCCAGGCGGGCTGCGTGCTCCGGGGGCTGACGCAACTGGAGAATTTGGCTTCTTTTTATCACATATATCATTTTGCCATATATGGTCACCGAAAGCCACTGGCAGCGAGGCTCGGGCCCAGATGGTGGGCTCCCAGAGCGAAATGAGCTACATACCAGCTCTGAACAAACAGACCATCGCTCACTCGGCCGGACAGGTGGGTGGGCCCAGCGAGGGGTTATATATAGTTCTGGTCACATTCCTTCACTAATGCATGTTGGCCCCCAAAAGCGCAAACAATCTCCATTTCTGGCTCTTTTTACTGAATTTGCTAATTGCTATTCTTCTATAACCAAGGGAACGAGAAGAAATGCCGGGAGGAATGTGGGGGTGAAGAGATCGAGCCCTTTCCCTTCCTTGATCCTGCGACCCTCCCCGCCTCCTCTCCCCTTCTTCGCTCCTGGCCCCCTAAGTCTTTCCCATGCAGCCACCCCAGTGGGGCCCCTTCTGCCGACTCTCCTCGCTTGCCCCCCTCCCCCACCCCTGCCCCTCCAGTCCAGGTGAGCGCCAGGCTGGGCAGGCCTCAAAGTGTGGACACGACCCCCAGCTCCCAGAGCCTGCCCCTGCAGATGTTGGTGGCCGGTCCCTCCCGGACTGTGTGACCAAGCAGGAGACGCCACCCCGGCCCTGCCAGGGACCTGAAGGTCCCCACAAGGCGAGCCAACCCCCTGAATTCCAAGAGACCCGAATCAATAAACACAATGTCAGGGCTTCACGTTCCCCCGCCAGCCTGCGGTGTCCGGATTTCTGAGGTTGTCGCCTCCAGCCCGGAACTTCTCCGGAGCTCCAGGCTCGCCTTGCAGGTCACACGTTCACCTGCCTGGACGGTGACACGAGCCGAAAGCTGCTCACGAGTGGTGGGTGCGTGTTTGAGGGCGTTCACGGGGGCCGCCGAGCCCCCAGTGTGAGGGCGAGCAGGAGGAGTCCGGAGGCGAGCTTCCGGGCACACGTGCTCTGGGTGTGGCGTTGGTGACCCCGGGCTTCTGGTTCTCTCCAAATAACAGGGGGGTGTTCTTCCAGGTACACACACCGCTTTCCGCCCCCCAGAAACCCCAGGCAACTTTCATAAACCGCTGGCGGTGCCTTGCGATGTAACGTCGGGCGTGGGGTAGGATATGGATCTGTTGCCCCAAGCCGCCCGGTGATCTGACTTGCGCCCAGCTACAAAGCAAGCTGGCTCTTCCTGGGACATGTGACTCGAGCCCCCCCCCTCCCCCCGCCCCGCTCCTGGTCGCAGGCTGGGCCAGCTGAGGGGCCCCCAACCAACGCCACTGACCAAGAGGCAGATGGGACCCAGCTGGTCAGGAAGGAGGAGCCCAGGCCCAGGAGGAAGAATCCTGACTCCCCCCACCCCTTGTCTGCCCTGAATTACCAGAGCCCACTCCTCGGCACTCCTGAGTTCTTAAAACGCCAGTCTCTTCGACCACAGAGTCTGGAGCTCCACAGGTTTTATAAAGACCAGTGAGATTTTTACACAGTGACGATGCACCCATGCTACGCTGGGTGCTGAGGACATGTGACTTCACTGGGTTCTGCTCCCCTGCCCACTTTAAAGATGAGAGGATTGTGGCCCAGAGAAGCTAAAGCACTTGGCCAAGGTCACTAACCAGCATGGAAGCTGGAATACAATTCTAGAGCTTACGTGCCTACGCACCACGATTGGTGAGCACGCACCACCATGATCCTGGCCATCTTATGGGGGAGGTCAGGGCTAAACCAAGCAAGACCAGTTCCGGAGGGTCCTTGAGGCCGTGCAGAGATACGTCCTCCGCAGGCTCCTTAATTAAGATGCAAGCAGGGTGGTGTCCCCCCCACCCTCTGCCGTGGGCTGCCGACGGGTAGGTCTCAAAGCCTGCCTCTTCGTTTAGCAAGAGCACAAACTAGTGACTGGCCCAGAGATGCAGTGACACTAGGCCGCTGAGAGAGGACAGCAGGCAGCCCCTCTCAGGAAGAGAAGAAAAAACAAAAACCAGGAAGGGTGGCTGAGTGGCCAGGGAGCCTGTCGCCAGCCCAGAAAGTCGGAGCATGTCGGTTCAGCTTCCCTCCCTCCTCCCGCATTTCCTTCTACCTTCTTTCGTTTTTGAAAGTTTATTTATTTATTTTGAGAGAGAAAGAGAGCGGGACAGAGCGGGAGAGGGGCAGAGAGAGAGGGAGAGACAGAATCCCAAGCAGGCTCCACGCTGTCAGCCCAGAGCCCAGTGCGGGGCTCAAATCCACAAACCGTGAGATCGTGACCTGAGCCGAAATCAAGAGTCAGACACAACCGATTGAGCCACGCAGGCGCCCCTCTACCTTCTTTTGAGCAAAATCAGGAGGAGGAATTTGAGCTTGGAGGAGGGTTGGTGGTGAGGTTAGTGCGCGAGGGGGTGAAGGGAGCAGCGGCCTTCGGTGTGGCACCCAGGACGGGACAGTCCAGGAAAAACCAAGGGGCCCAGGGAGGGAGGCTGGAGGAATGGTCTTGAACGCATGTGATCTGTCGACTGAATGGACTTGGACGTGACCGAGGAGGGTTCAAGAGGTTGATGATGACCTCTGAAGCCTTTTGCCGGAATATAGGGTGGGCGACCACCAGGGGACTGTGGTCAGGGTGTTCCAACAGTCCGACTGTGAAGCCCTCTAAATGTCTTTATGAGATGCACGCACACAGTGCTTACGTTAAAAATCAAGAAAACCGACTTTTGGGGCGTCCGGGTGGCTCAGTCGGTTAACTGACTCTTGACATTGGCTCAGGTCACGATCTCACAGTTTGTGGGCTTGAGCCCCATGTTGGGCTCTGTGCTGACAGCTCAGAGCCTGCTTGGGATTCTCTCCCTCTCTCTCTTCCCCTTCCCCACTTGTTCTCTGTATCTTTCTTGAAATAAATAAAAGTAAACTTAAGGGGAAAAAAACCCTGTTTCCGTTTCATAGAGGCCAGACTCTGGGGTTCTTGCCTTTCTCCCTGTGGGGATTCCAGCGGGAGGAAACTTTGCCTTTTGCTCTACCCGCTGGGTGTCCCAGCCACACTCCCCCTTCCCCTACTTGGGCTCTGTGGCCACGCGTGGAATTCACACCTCTGGTGTTTCCAATCCAGCACTTTCTACGACACCGACACCACCGAAGGAGATGGTGGCAGGGGCGGGGGAAGCTAGGTGTGAAGGTCGCGTCTGAAGGTCAGGAGGCAGTGCTCGCCAAGGCTCATGTGACCATGGGCTTCTTGGCGGACGCGAGTCTCAGTACATTATGGTGGATGTGAAATGTTAGCGAAGTGCCGCCTGCCCCCCACCTGGGCTTGGTTTCCCACTTTTCTCTCTGAGGAGGAAGAAACAGGTCAGGGAACCGTGGGATGAGGGCGTCTAGAGCTTCTGGAACCAGATTTACCCAGAGAAGGGAGGCGTTGGCGATGCCGGGGTGAGGCGAGGGCGGGGGACCCGGGCATGGGAGCAGCTCGGGTCTCGGGATCCTCCTGGACATGGTGGTCCTTTTGAAATGTTTTCGTTATTGGAACTTTAAAAAAAAATTTTTTTAATACTTATTATTTTGAGAGAGAAAGACAGAGCACACAAGTTGGGGAAGGGGCAGAGAGAAGGAGGGACAGAATCCCAAGCAGGCTCTGCACCATCAGCTCAGAGCCCAATGCGGGGCTCGAACCCACGAGCCGCGAGATCGTGACCTGAGGGGAGATGAAGAGTCAGACGCTTAGCCGACCGAGCACCCCTTGAAATTTTCAAACATGTGCAAAAGTGGAGAATGTCGTTCCGACAACCCCCTCATACCAACAGCCTGTTCCAACAGTTAGCAAGGCTCCATGACCCCTCACGTGGGGAGGTGGTTTTTTATTTTGTTTCCCGGAATATTTAAAGGAAATTTCAGATACATTATTTCGCCCATAAAGACGTCAGCTTTTATCTCCCGCAGATAAGGACTTTGTGTTTTCTTTACACAATCGTCACACCAACATCGCCTCCAACAAAACTAACCGTGATTCCTTAATAGAAAGTGATCTGTGTTCCGTTTCCTCTGGTTGCCTCAAAGCTGCCTGTTTTGGTTTTGTTGGAGTCGGGTCCGGCCGAGGTCTGCGCACGACATCAGGGTGACATGTTTCGTGTCTTTTCACGTGTGACGCGTTCCACTCTCCCGCGCTGGTCTTCGTGTCACTTTTCGTTATTGTTGTTGGAGAAACTGGGTCATCCGTCCTGTAGAATTAGCCACATTGGCTGGCTGCTTCCTCACTCAGTGGCCTGGCTGTTCTTCAAGGACAGAATCATACGCTCAGATTCAGGACCTGGGTGTTCTCAACCCTCGAGGTGCATCAGTGTCACCGGGGGGATGAAACATCTCAGAATCCGTGGCCTTGCCCCTGGGGGTTCTGATCCAGCAAACGTAGGATGGAGCCCGGGAGCCTCTTTGTTTTTTTAAGTTGCTCTGTCGATTCTGCTGTGTGTCGCCTGGTTGAGAACCACTGACCCCATAGCTGGGCTTTTCTCAAAAACAGACTGCTGATTGTCCCGGAGGAGAGAGAGCAGGGAGGGGAGGAGGGA
>PJEM01017536.1:0-21670 GCA_004023845.1 Helogale parvula
GCCTGTGCGCATCAGTTAGGACTCGGAGAGTAAATATTTGTCTCTGCGGATAATCTGAGAGGCAGAGAAGGACCACTCAGTAGAGAGATCTCGTGAAGATAATGATCCTCGCTGTTCGGTCCCGGCTGTAACCGCCAGCCAGCGGCCAGGTTCCTTGGTCTTGTTACTATGTACTCAGTTAGTCCTGCAGGGACCCGAGTGAGTTCTGTGTTTCTGAGCCGGAGAGGGATGGTGTGTGTGTGTGTGTGTGTGTGTGTGTGTGTGTGTGTATGTGAGCGCGCAAGTGTATTGTCTGGGCTTCCACACGCTGAGCTGGATTTGGGGCCCGCCTCCTGACCCCGAGGCCTGATTCTCTCAGGACCCTGCACACTTGTGTACACTGACATTGTGTTTGTCGTCTCAAAGCGCTCTTTTGAATGGGTGCCCTGGGCATCGCAGTCACCCCGGGAGAGGGAACAGAGGCCCCAAGCAAGGTCACCGGCCCTGCCCAGGGCAGCGCGGTCTATTAGGTCCCTCCCCATCCCACAGCTGCGCCACAGAACCCGAGATGGGGTTCCCTATCCCGCAGTTTCTGCCCGGCATCCGGTGCTGGCCGGGGCCGGGCCCGTGTGCCCGAGGCTCCTGGGAGCTGCTGACCTTCCCCTGCCATCAGCCTAGCCGCTGCCTCCAGAGGGTGGCCTGTGACATCCGCATTGGTTCTGGCTCTGTGTCTATGTCCCCGGGGCCCCCGGACTGACACAAGTCTTTCCGTTCACACAATGGCCCTGGCAGAAGGGTTTCCCCACAGGAATTCAGACGTCGATTTATTCTGACTCGGAAGCTCGGGGAGTGGGGTGCTCGGCTGGCTCACTAAGTGAGAAGCGCCAGCTCTGGCTCCGGAGCAGGGGAAGGTTCTAGTTTCCCTTCCCTCCCTCCGCTGGGAGAAGCTGGCATCTGCGTGCGACCACCCAGGAGGCCTCGTACGGCTCTGATTCACGGCGGGTGTCCTCCGGGATCTGGAGTGCTGCCTGCAGCTGGGTGCCGGCTGGGTGCTCGCACACCATGTGCGCTGCACTCTGGGCTGAAGTTTGGAGCCTCGGGGCGGGGGTGGACCCCACTCGGCCCTTATCCCCAAGGGTCCAGCGGGTTCACGGGTGCGGGACCTATTGGCACAGAGCCCGCTCCACACACACGTCTTCTTTGTCTTTCTCTTGCAGCCTGCAAGTACCCATGCCACAAGAAATGTGAAGCCAAGGTAAGCGCCGGCCGCGCTCCTTCCCCCGAGGTCGGCCTTTGCCCGATGGCGGGCGGGCGCAGAAGGCGGACGCCTTGGCCTGCGGCCACAGGTGTGACATTCTTGGGAAAAGGCCGCTAGATGCTTAGATAGCACGTATACTTTTCGTCTCTGGAGGAAGCCTTGGAGCCGTGGGCTTGGTGTTCTTAATTATAGAAAGTAAAGCTCAAGAATTTTGTTTCAGAAGAGAATGGAGTAATTGGCCCTGACTGCGGCACAGCCCTCCCGCCAGCGGGCCACCCCTTCTTTCTCTGGATTACATCATGCCTCTTTTTGGGGGCTTGGTGGGAGTGGGGATAGGGCTTAGGGCACAGGCTCTGGCTGGCCCGCCTTGGCTCGTGGGAGCCCCTCCCAGGTCCTGTGGGCCCCGGAGCTGTGGGCCCTGGGAGATGGGGGTTTAGAGAGCCTTGGGGTTCTGTGGCTGCCGGGTCCCTCCCGGGTTAGCTGTTGCTGAGAATTTCCAGCTGGCGCTGGCTCCCGGCCGGACTGGGTGCTGGAGGAGGGCTTCTTGGGCCCAGTTCTATGCGTGGGGGCCCGGATGCCGAGTCCCTCCACCCAGCCTGCCACACAAGCACACATGTGCACAAGGACACTTCACACCCTTGTGGGAACACACACGTGTGTACACACACAATTCATACAGGTCACATTCACTCTTCACACTGACACGTGCCCTCACATGCACACACACAGCATTCACACAGGTGGAAAAACTACAGGCTAGTCTCGCCCTGTGTTTTCTTTTCCGAGGAAGAGAGTAAATGACTTTTCTTTTTAAACTTTTCATGATGGGAGATTTGGAGCGCATGAGGAATGACCAGGGTCACCCAGCCGCCAAGCCGCTACCCTGTCCTCTCTGAAACCGTTTTCCCCACTGCTCGGAGCTGTTACATGATGTGCATTTGAACAGCCATGCTGCCTGTCCTGTGTCATCCTTTGTGTGTGCCTGTGTGTGTGCCTGTGTGCCTGCATGTGTGTGCCTATATGTGGGCATGTGTGTGTGTGCATGTGTGTGCTTGTGTGTGGGCCTGTGTGCCTGCATGTGTGTGTGCCCGTGTGTGCTTGGATGTGTGTGCATGGCTGCGTGTGTGCATGCAGATGAATGGGTGTGTGTGTTGTGTGTGTGCCTGTGTGCGTCCCCGTCTGAGGGAATCCTGGGCCGGCCACACTTGCCTGCCTGTGAAGAATTGAGCCTCGCTACTCCTGTTGGCACCATTTCTTGAAGGGGCTCAGTGTCGGCTACTCATGGGATTGAATTCTTTGGCTCAAAGACTATTCCAGAAATCTTAGCTCTCACTGATTATGGCATTTCTAGCCCCAGTAATTGGCATGAGCTGAGAGGTAGATAGGCTGTGTCTCTCAGTAGATCAGGGTCGGGGAAATGTATCCGAATTCGGTTTCTTCTGATAACCCAGCTTTGAAAGGCAGGAGAGAACACCACTGGGAGTAACAACACCCCTTCCTATTCCAAATCCATAACGCCGCCGTTGCTGTTGGGCGTGGAGGGGCCATAAATTCCCGGCTGCCACTGGAGATCAACAGGGGGGCGCAGTTCTGTCTTCCCGGAGCTGGATCGCAACTCTCCCACACAGTGTGGGCCCTTGCTTATAGCGTGTGAGGATTTCCTGACCAACGATGGGGGTGCTGTGGTTTGGAATAAGGTCTGACTGCTTGCTGACCTGGGGAAAGCAGGCACTGTGGGTTCCCTCTGTGACCCCTCAGGGAACCCCGCTGTGTTCTTGTCACCAAAGAGAGAGCCATCTTCCAGAAACTGGGCTGAGCCACGGGTTGTGGTCTCAGGCAGAGAAGACGAGTCATGTGTTGGGACCTAGAAGGCCAGTTGGACTTAGGTCACTGTCTTCCTGGCCATCGGACAGTGTGGCCCCTCAGGGGAGGCCTTGAGCTCAGAGGGCACACGGGGGGGGGGGGGCAGTGGTGCAGGCTGGGATCCCCGTGGGAGCTTCTTACCCGCAGGAGCGAGTCCCTGGGGCTACGGTTTGTAGTAAAACAGGTGAATGATACATCCCACAGTCCGTGTGCAGACCATTTGCTTTTAGCTGTTGATTATGGCAATCTTGATTATTTAGGTTTTAGGGAAGTCCCGTAATCTATGTATAATGGCTGGAAAGTTTGGGATTCCAAACATTTTGCGCCCTGGGAGGCCACGCTCGCTCACTGGGGCCTCATGCCCTTTCTCCTACTTCCTCGTGCTCCTGCCAGCGAGCCAACCAGCGGACAAGGGAAAACCCACTCATGATGCCCAAGTAAGGCATGAGGCCCAGGGACTTGCCCCCGTGGCCCCCAAGTTGTGCCAAAGGCAGGGTTCCCCTGGGCCTTGACCAGTGGCCAGGTGCACTGTGGAGGTAGGAATCATGTCCCTCCCACTTGATACCCCAGACGTGGTCCAACGTGGTCCCTTCCACGTCCACTCGGACCGGACGCACCTGCTCCTACAGGCGCCCTCAGTTCAGAGCATTAATATGGAATCTGCACTCTTGACAGTGAGGCCCCAGGTAGGGACTGAGCCTCGAGATGGTAGAAGTGAACACTTCCGGGACGAGGTACGGAGCAGTCACTTTGTGCAGGGTCCCCCCTGCCATCTGTCCCAGAAGCCAGGGCTCTGTCCTCAGACCCCTTTGTCCCTTCCAGGGCGTGCTGCCCACAGGGCTGGCTCACCTCTCCTCTTTCTGGAGGTGCTTTGCTGGAGGTAAAGTACAGGACTGCACCTTGGTGAGTGGAAGCCCCCTGCGGGGGGGGGGGGGGCTCTCGGGCTGCTGCAGTGCCTGCCTTCTGTGGCTGTTGTGTGGCTATCAGGTTGGGTGCCTTCAACTTCTAACCCCTCCCTCCCCCCGCCATATGGTGAGATTGGTTAGATGGTGAGTGGCCCTGCGCCCTCCCCGGCCTTCCCTGGGCCAGGAGCTCCTGCGTCTTCACCGACCCTCTTCCCCCAGGCTCCTCGCTCCCGCCCCACAGCTGCAGGTGCACCTGCTAGATAGAATTCACCGACACTTGCGTCCTCTGCTTTTTTCTCTGGGCATCTTCCCCGGCTGGTGGTCATGGGGGACAGGGTGCCCCAGGCGCTATCGTCGGGGAAGGCGTGCAGAGCAGGCTCCTGTGTCTCTACCTCTGCAGCTCAAACCCTGCAGGGTCCCGTCTGCCTCCGCAGGGCTGGGCCTGCTCCTCGATCTCTGCAGGAGGGGACAGGATACCTGAATGGCTCACGCTGGCTCCGAAATCACAATTCTGATTCCAGAGTCTTTAATGCCTTTTTGTCCTTTTGGAGGCTTATTTTTTACAAAAAAAAGTGTGTGGGGTGCGTAGACCGGGCCATGGGAGGCCCATCAGGAAGTTCCGGGTTGCACGGGGAAATGGGGACGGAGCACGTAGAGGGGCAGCAGGGAATGAAGTCCGGCATTTTTGGGCAGACCTCGGGACACATGGATGGGCTGCAGACAGTTATCGGGTTCAGCGGGACTTTGTAACCGTGAACTCCAGTTTAGCTTTTATTTTTAAAAATTTTTTAAAGTGTCTTCTTTACTTTTGAGACAGAGAGAGACAGAGCATGAGCGGGGGAGGAGCAGAGAGAGAGGGAGACACAGAATCTGAAGACAGGCTCCAGGCTCTGAGCTGTCAGCACAGAGCCTGAACCGGGGCTCCACCCCATGAACGTGAGATCATGACCTGAGCCGAAGTCGGACGCTTAGTGGACTGAGCCACCCAGACGCCCCCTCCAGTTTAGCTTTGACCGGAGAACCCGGAGGGTCTGTGTGGACACTAAGATCGCAGCCCCCTGATCCCCGATTTAAATGTTTTCTTTTCAGATTTGAGGACAAGTTGCAAGCTGTTAGCATTTGTCATTTTTTCCTTCTGTTGCCGCCCCTCCCGAAATCACGGGGCAGTTGGGTGCAAACCAAACGGTTCACTGTGCTGTCCCAGGGCCCTGAGGATGGACTGGTTTTGGGGAAGTCCCCTTGAGCACCCCCTGTGGGGCGTGCTGGTTGCTTCCTCAGAAGACCGCAGTGTGTTTGTGCCTTCTCTTCCTTCCTGTCCGCAGCAAGAGGAAGGTGCTGCAAATGCCCCGGGCCGGGGCCCTGGCCTTCCCGCGCTGGTCTCTTACAGAAGAGCCTAAGCGCGCCCTTTGTCCGGAAGAGTTCTGGCGCCCTGCGCACTTTCTCCTGGCCCCAAGCACCAGCGCTCAGCGGTGCCGCGAGGGGAGGGGCTTCGTGGAGAGAGAGAGGAGGGGCCTGATGGGGGAGGGGCTTGCGGAAGGTGTGGTGCTTAGTGGAGAGGGGCTTGGTGGCGGAGGGGAGGGGCTTGGTGGAGAAAGGGAGGGGCTTGGTGAAGGGAGAGAAGGGCAGTTGGTGGGAGTGGGGGTTAGAGGAGCTTGAGGAGGAGGAGGAGAGGGGCTTGGTGGAGGGAGAGAGAGAGGAGGGGCTTGCTGGGAGTAGAAGGAGGGGTTGATCTGTCATCCACTGTAGGGTTGAGGAAGACAGTCCAGAGAGGAGGGGCCACCAGAGCTGATCAGGCCAGTGGGAGAGAGCAGGGGGGAGGACGGGGTTGTGGGAGGGCAGGGGATGCAGCTCTTGGGCAAAAGTCCAGGGACTTTTCTGTCCTATCCAGCAGACTGTGCCTTTGAAATACGTGTATATTTAAAAAGTAAACTGTCGTTTAAAATTGAAGCGCAGGATTAGAAAAGCGTTGTGTCCTAAATGTGCAGCGTGAACCGTGCACGGGTGGGTGTGGCCCCAGAGGCAGTGGGGACAGTGCTCCGTTCCCGAGGCACCTACTGTGCCATTGGGGATCCCCCCCACCCTCACCTGTGCCCTGTGAGATCCGTGGCCTTTGCCCTGAAGCAGGTGGACACCCGGGCTGTCACAGTCTGCTCGTCTTTCTTGGTCCAACGTTGGCTGTGGGGTCCTCACCGCCTTTCACTTTGAAGGGTGACAGTTGAGAGTTGCCTGCCCCCAGTGCGCCTGTGGGGACACAGCAAATAATGGCACTCGTGGATGTCTCCTGAGCACCTGTCCGCCCACTGTCCCATTCCCTCCCGATGGCGGAGCAGAGTCGCCCTCCAGAGTGTGGTGAGGCCTCAACCATGAAGACGCAACCTGGTTCTCTCCCTACAGGAAAGCTTTGCAACTAGCACAGGGCTGTTACTGTAGGGATGGCCGTCGGTTTCTTCTAATTGATTAAAATGTAGATTATCTGCCGACATCGGTACTGTAATTATTATCAATTCTCGGTCACTTGTGATGCACTTGCAGGCTGGTCAGAATGAAGCTGGTCAGGAATGGCTTGAATTTGACACCTGCAGTGTTATCTCGGAAATGGGTCCAGGAATTGGGCAGAGTTAGCTCTTGCTCCTGCCCTTTCAAGTGACCAGACGGTAAAAGCAGTTTTTTAAAAGCTTCTTGAATATATAATTACCTTTATGCGATGAAGTTGTATTGATGAGATTTTCTTCCGGTTCTTTAGCAAGCCACTGGCTTCTTAGTAAGCTATTGGATGCCGTCTTGTTTTCTCTCTTTGCAGAAAGGACTCGGAAATCTGGTATGGATGCTGGGGGGCGGGTGGGTAGGGGGAGTCTGTAGGGCTCGATTCTGGTCTTGTCCAGGTGCCTGCGGTCCTGCACATGGCATTTCACCTCTGAGGCCTCCAGCTGCCTCTCCTGGAAAGTGAGACCATCAGGAAGGTGCTAGGCCTTCCCACTTGACTTCATCTGGTCATGCAGACTCAGGACAGGGGTGCGAGCTGGTCGCTGAGCAAGCATCCCACGGTAGGCACAGGGGGCTCTTCCCCACCCCTTCGAGAAGCATGACCGGGACACTGTTCCCGAAATAGACTGCCATGAGATTTCTGGTCTCTGACACATGTTGGTAATCAGATGATTGCCGAGCAATATTTTATTGTTTTAATTCCGTCTGTGCTCTGAGTCCATCCCTTTGCGTTGATGCTGTCCTTGATCAGAGGAGTATGTGGAAATCTCCCCGCCTTCCCTCCCCCCCACCCCGATTCAGAGGAGCATTTCCAGGCAAATCCGGAAGAGGAGCCGAGTCACCGGCCCACGTGGGAGCTGTCCAGGCCCTGACTGGAGGATACTGTTTCCTCTGGGCGTGTGGGCAGGTCCTGTGTGGACCATGTGTCCCTGCCCCCAAATCCGCATGTTGAAGCCCCAACCCGAACCCACAGAATGTGACTCTATCTGGAGACGAGGCCTCGAACCAGGTGATTGAGGTTCAGCAACGTGGCTGGAGTGATGACATACGGCTGGTGGCCTTATAAGAAAAGAGGATCAGGACTCCCCTCCCCCCCATGGAGGGACCACTGTGTGGGCATGGAGAGCAGAGGGCTGTGAACATGCCAGAGGGAGGGGCCTGGGTGGTTCGGCCCTGCCATGCCGGATCGTGGACTTGCAGCCTCCAGGACCAGAGGGAACAGATGTCTGATTCAGGTGCCGGGTCCGTGGGACTTTCCTCTGGCCACCCAGCCGACTGACCCGGGGAGAGGGGCCTCCCTCTTGTCATCGCTCTGCCCCCGTATTTATAATAAAGGGTAATGATGTGAGTAAATACAAATGAACTTGTATCTTTTCTCCATGGTATGTCATTTGACGGGACGAAAACATCTGGTGTTCTATGCATCAGTAACAGAAGTCAAGGCGGTAAAATAATAAAAGAGAAAGAGAATACTGAAGATTTTGCCCTTGGAAGAAAGCCCTGCCCCCCTCCTTCTGGGCTGCTGTTCTGCGCAGAGACGGGGGGTCGAGGGGACTGTGATTCTGTGCTGTCGTGGGGCCAGTGGTGGGCACTTAGCTGGGAGCATCTATGTGTCCAGCCTGGCTCAGGGCGTGAGCGAGAGCAGGTGGTCTATGTGGTTAGTATTTGGGGAGGATGGGGCTGTGATCTGAGCTTGTTACGCATTTCCTTCACAAAGAATTGCCTTTAAAGGATCAAAGGTAAACTTGGTGCCTCGTTCTGCACACCGCCTGTAGGAAGTCCATTACTGCCCTGAAGTGATTTTACCTAAGTTTGTCGGCTTCACTGGGCAAAGTGCCTCCTAAGCCACCTGCCAGGTGAGTCGGTGGCCCACCTGGTTTTCTCTCCCTCTTGTCTCGCTGTGCACGTCTGTGGTGGCAGGTAGGTTTATTTTGGGCACGTGGGCACACTGACTTAATACTTTTTTTTTTTGAGAGAGAGAGAGAGAGTGAGCAGGGTAGGGGCAGAGAGAGCGGGAGAGAGCAAATCCTAAGCAGACTCCAGGCTGTCAGTGCAGCACCTAAGATGGGGCTTAAACTCACAAACCCTGGGATTGTGACCTGAGCCGAAACCAAGAGTCTGATACTCAACTGACTGAGCCTCTCAGGCGCCCCAATTTAATGCATTTTATAATAACTTGGTACTTGTGAGCTGGTGCCCCCTTCTGGAATCCGGACGTGAGAATTTTCGCGTGCTGGCTTGAGGCCAGATTGGGGAGAATTTACCTGTGGGCGGAATCACCTGGAGAGAAGGTAGGACGAGTAGTCAAGAGAAGACCCAGCTGCCGGCTTCTGCGGGCTTCTTCCGGCTTCTGCGGGGCTCGCTCATGTGGCCCAGCACGACTGGGATCTTCCAGGATTCTGAGAAGTTCGGCTCTATGTTCTTTCCTCTGCGCCCTCGGGATACATTTCTAGAGAGACCGGTGGGAAGTGTCCTGTTTTACATGGCTTCATGCAAAGCAAACTTTGGTAAGAACTGAAGACACCAAATGCGTAGGTTCTTGCTTTGTTGAGCAGATGGAAAGGAAATCATGTCTGTAAGGCACGGGGAGAGACAAACTGTAATTTCTGTCCCAGGACCTTCATTTCCGGAAGTAAACAGAGGGGTCAAGTCAGGCTTTACGAGACGGCCTCCTTCCCCGAGTAGATGAGTCCTCACGATCTAGCCTGGGTCAGCCCCGGGCTGTCGGCCAGAGGACCCTGGTGCCCGCGGGACGTGCAGCGAGGGGCCTGGCCTGGGTTGTACACACATTCTGTCACTCACGCCCAAACCCCCGTTCCTGGGGCACAGTGACTTCTGCGGGTGAGCATCCCCACCCCCGTCCTGCCTGTGTTCTGGTCACCTGTCCACCTGCTGCCTTGGGGACAGGTTTTGATACCATCTCGAGGCATGGCCAGGTGTGGCCGGGCGCAGTCCTGTTTGTTTGCGCTCATCCTTGGTTACAGTGACCAGGCCCCAAATACAGCCACGACACGGCCATAAAGTGCTCTGGGAGTGGGCGTCCTGTCACCTCTCTGGGGATGTCTTTGTCACTGGTGGGTGCCGGTACCACTGCCCTGCCCTGTCCCCCGTGGGCTCCTCCTCTCGCTTTCCACGCCCCCGGCGCTTCTGGGGAGAAAGTGCAGCCGTGAACGTGGAGTTTGGACCCGGCAGGATCTGCCCACACTGGCCAGCCTCTTTGGGGCTCTGTGCTTCACGCGCCGACGCTATACCTGCTGGCTTCCCGGGTTGCAGCGAGGGCTGAGCTGGACCTACAGACAGTGTTCAGCCCCTCGATGAGCCCTGGGCATCTTCAAAAGTGCTCCCTGGTGGCAGTAGCTGGGCCTCATTCTCCTCCCACTGGGCTTGCTCAGGCCCCCTTCCAGAGCCGGAAGTTGCTCCCCCAGACCCCCAGGGCGCTGCCATGACCTCGGTCTAACGTCCCGGTTGTGCGCTCCGGGATCTGCAGGTGTCCTGCTGGAGCCCCGCTCCTAGGAGCACAGTCACGTTGGTCCCAGAGCACGTGGCAGGTGCCGCCACGCTTTGAGCTCTGACCTCGAGGCAAGACTGGTTCCGAGGACCAAAAACATCTGCTCCTTGGTGACACGGAGTGCCAGGCCCACCTGGCGGTGGCAGTCCAGCACCACTGAGGTTTCTTTTGCGAGATGAAAATAGCAGACGGCGTTGCGGTGCGTATGATCCCGGGTCGCAGTTGGATGGGGATGGAAAGCAGGTGAGCATGCTACGCCATGACTGACTCGACCTGACCCTCGGCCTGATGTCTCTGTCCCCGTGGGTCATTGGCAAGTGACAGGTCAGAGCTGCAGGTGCATGGCTGGCTGGGAGCCCTGGGGCCATGCCCTGTGCCTCTCTGGTTAGGCCGAAGAGCCAGAGGGAGCATGCTTATGTCCAGGACATGAAAGGGGGACCTCTTTCGTGGCAGCTTACATTGCGAGTGAGTGCCAGGCCGGGTGGCCCATGGGGGAGCGTGCCCCATGGGGGAGTGTGCCCCGCACTCTCCTACCATGGTCCACAGTCCCTTGTCCTTCTCCGTCTCGTCCCAAGGGAGGAGATACAGCCTGAACATCCAGTGTGTTCTCAGGAGCTCCCTCCCATCCTGGGGTGGTGGAGGAACTCATGGCCACTGCGTGCACTCGACCGCTGCGTCCACTCAACCATGGTCTTTGCTAAGTCGGGTGCTCGAGGATCTTGACTTGAAGATGTCTTTCCCTGGGCCACACCCTCTTCTGGGACCTGGCTTTTCTTTTGCAATTTTATTTGCAAACCCATCTTAGCTCTCAGATGTTTTGTGTTTGCCTTTTGTAACGTATTGTAAAGGCGCGGCGGAAACAGACAGAAGGTTGTAATTGCGTCTCTGGCCCAGAGGCTCTTTCCAGGCATGAGTGTAGATGTGCAAAGGTTGAACATCGTCGCCTGTGTTTTGTTCTGAGCTGGGAGCCTGCTCTCATCCTTCTCCGCCCCTGCTGGCTCTCCAGTGAGGACCATGGTTTTTGCAGTTTGTGATAGGAGAGGTCTCTGCTTCCCTGAAGAATGGCAGAGCTCTCTGCAGTCGTCAGCTGTGATGGGGCTCCTGTGAGCGTCGGGCCAGCCCGGACGCCCGGCCAGTGTACATTTCCTGGGGGACAAGCTGGAGCCAGGTGGGCGGAGTCCCCGTGCCTGGTGGGGGGCTTGTGGGGAGCACAGGACACACTGGCTTCTGGACAGTATACTTGGTGGCTAATGTTTAAGACTCACTTTTTTTTTTCATATTTATTTTTGAGAGAGACAGAGCACTAGCCAGGGAGGGTCAGAGAGAGGGAGACACAGACTCCAAAGCAGGCTTCAGGCTCCGAGCTGTCAGCACAGAGCCCGACTCCATGCTCGACCTCACAAACTGTGACATCATGACCTGAGCCGAAGTCAGACACTTAACCGACTGAGCCCTCCAGGTGCTCCAAGACTCCCCTTTTTGAGACGGAATAGGACTTTTCCTTTCGCTCCCCCAACAAACACATGCATCCAAACAGCGAATGACAATGAAAAAGTAGTGAACAGACTCTATTTTATAGGACAGTTTTAGATTTAGGACAAAGTTGGATAGTACTCTGCCCTCCTGATTTCCCAAGTAATGTGGCACATTTGTTACCCTTGATGAGCGGATAGGGATACATTTTATTAACGGAAGTCCACGGTTTACTTTTACATCAGGCTTCCATCTTGGTGGCGTGCGTTTTGAGGGTTTGGACTAACGGATCACACACATCCACCTTTATAGCATCCCGCAGACCATTTTCACTAAACATTTTCTGTGTTCTACTTACCCCCACCCTGCACCCAGGGCAAGCGCCCATCTCCTGTCTGTCCCCACTGGTCTGCCTTTGCCAGAATGTCAGAAGGTTGAAATGGTACCGTGGGTGATATGCCTTTGGGATTCCTCTGTGTCTTTTCATTTGTTTTTATTGTTGAATGATGCTCCCTGGCATGGAATACAGGTAGTGATTTTTTTTTTAATGTTTATTTTTGAAAGAGAGAGAGAGAGAGACAGTGCACACATGGTGGAGGAGACGTTAGAGAGGGCGACACAGAATCTGAAGCAGGCTCCAGGCTCTGAGCTGTCAGCACAGAGCCTGACGCCGGGCTTGAACCCATGATCTGAGCCGAAGTCAGACGTTTAACTGACTGAGCCAGGCTAGAGTGGCGACAGGAGCCCCGATTCCTTGCAAGCCCCTGCCAGGTGCCCCAGAGTGGAGCACTGAGCTCTGCGGGCGCTGTGTGGGCCCCTCCACGTGCAGACTTCACCTCTGTGCTCGGTGGGTCGGCTTGACTGGCTGTCACCACCCCTTAGGCACCTGTCTGTAACTCCACAGGCAGATTTTCTTCCTTTCCTTTTTGCTTTATATCTATTTGTTCATGGATTCCCTCCCGCACTCATGAAACGTTGGCATGTGTGTGTGTGGAGCTGAGGACACGTGTCATGGAGAAGTAGTCCTGTTTCTGGGTGGTTTCAGTCTGCACAGGGACGCTGGCCATTGGGCGGGAGGATCTGGGCATCGAGGGGCCGTGTGTGGGTGGGGGTGGGGGGTGTGGATGCCAAGAGACAGGACCCTGCTCCAGACGAGCATATGAGTCAGCATCGGAGCGATGTCAGTTCTAGACAGTGGAACATGACTGTGTGTCATGGTCCTTGAGGAACTGAAGATAAGGAAGGGGGTTATAAATAGTCCTAACGGCCAGAGCCAAGGTCATGCCGCCACCCACTCCAGGCCACAGGGGCAATGAGTCAGTTCCCTGGGGTCCGTGCACATGTCCACTTTGAGGATGGAGGGGTCTCGGGGGCCCTGGGGAGAGGGGAGCCGGGAGGTGACTCACGCGCGGCTGAATCCTGCCTGCGGGTGCCGGGACCCTGGCCTTGTGGGACCGCACACAACAGGTGGGATCCCCTCACCTGTGGGCCCCGGGGAGGTCCGTGCTCCCAGAGCAGGAGAGCCCGCCCTGTGCCAGCCTGCTCTGCACACGCCAGATCTTCCCACCTCCCCTGCTCAGATGAGGTCAGGCCCCAGAGTGACTCGAGGCAAGTATTCTAGAAAAGGCGGTTTTTTGGTAGGGAGCGTGAGGTAGGTGTGGCTGTTGGCTTGGGGGCTACCTGGAGACCACCGGCAGGGCCCCCAGCCCCGTGTCTCATTGCGGGGAAGGGGCACCCTTCCAGCTCCTGAGCTCTGAAGATGAGACTCCGTGAGGAGCAGGGGCCGCTGCTCTGGCAGGGAGTCTCCTGGCAGGGTTTTTATCACGTTCTGTAAAAGGAGCTGCATTTTATAACAGTTAAAAAAAATTGAGACTTCCTGAACTACAGATCTTGTCTGTCTTTGATGCTGCACCTTTGTGGCCGCAAGCAGGGCCGGTGGGTTTGGTGTCAGGGGGCCATGCCAGGGCTGCTGTTACGCGTGGTTTTCCCAGGAGCCCGTCTGCTAACCCTGTTCTTTCTCATTTCAGGTGCTGACTCGCTGCTGTACTCAGGTGCCTGTGGAACAGGTGGGTCCTTGGTGGGTCCTGGGGGTGCGGGCTTGTCATGCAGGACCGGTTCTTCATGTAGGGTTTGCTTTGGGGCCATCAGTGTCCCCGTGAACCTCAGACAGGACCCGCTCTACTTACAGAGCCTCTGCACGGACCCCTGGCCTCAGGCCATTTGCATGCTTTCCTTAGCAAAGAGACCCAGGCTCACCCTTGTAACATCTGCTGTTCAGATCCCCAGACGTGGGGGGCTCCTTTGCTCAGCCTGGGTTTTCTTGTCTGTGCCAGAAGATACCTCAGTCCGTTTTCTTAGTGACAGAATGTGCCTGTTTCCTTGTGGAAAGGAAATCAGGATAGAAGGTGCGCACCTCGTCAGCAAGGAGGGTGGCAGGGATCCGTGGGGGCTGAGCGCGTCCTGGAAAATCACTCGAGGTGCGGGCGGTGGCTGGGAGCTCGGACTGAGCCATGGCTGCCCGGCAGACGCTCCCTCCAGGGTAGGACAGAATGAGTCGGGCTGTCTGGTCTGTCTACTTCCGCTCGGCTGGGCCCCAGCACGGAGGCACTGCTGTTTTTCCGGGAGCTGAGTTCGCATGATGGGAGGGAGTGTCAGGCCTCTGTGTGAGGCTTTGTGCTGAGGAGCGCGTGCGCCCCAACCACGCATGCCCACGGGCACACAGAGACACTGGACACGTCGACGACTGCAGCTCTGGGCCACCTGGGGAGCTGCACACGCCCTCGCAGAGGACCCGCGTCTCTGTGCACTGGGACGCTGTCCCCTCCCTCTCGGGTGTGGTGAGGAGTGGCGGGGATGGTGCCTGGGGAGTCTCAGCCCAGGCCTCGACGTGTGGAGAAGACCCCGTGAGGGGAAGAGCCGTATTTGCTGTTCAGCGAGTGCGAGAGGGCAGTAAAGGTCTTTTGGTTTGTTTTTGACTGTTGTTCCTTTGCAGACCGGCTGGGGAGAATTGGTTTGATTAGTTCTAGAACGTTCCACGTGCTACGTGAGGGGTGAAGGTGCACAGATGGACACGAGTCCCGCTGGGAGGTGTCAAGGGAGCCCAGTGTCGGGCACCCCAGGCCAAGTGCGGTTGGGTTTTTCCGTCTTCTTCATTGCCTTCCATCGTGCCTCCTGGGAGTGGATTCACCCCAGTGCAGGAACGGACCTGGAGTGGCTCCACCGGGATGCCATTGAGTCCCAACAGGTGTGTGCTCCACGCAGGGCCAGGGTTCTTGGCAGCACACGGTGGCCTCGGTCCAGGGAGGGACCTCGACAGCCAGCGGGGCTGCTGTGTGTCTGAGAGCCTCTGGGGACAGCGCCAGACTCTTGCTTAGGACGCAGGGGCAAGCCCTCCCCTGGCGGCCCGCACTCACATACCAGTCGTCTATGCTGGGCTCTTGTGGTCTCTCCCACTGCAGGAGGGCGAGTGAGCTTGGAGTGCGCCCCTGACCGAGCTCACGTGGCCGGCCTTCTCTCTGTGTAACTGAAGAGAAGGCGGAGGCTGGTTTCTGTAGCAGGTGACCTTCGGTGTCAGGTTACGCAGACTGCAGCTGCAGTCCCCAAACGGAGGTCTGTCAGTGGTAGCTGTACATGCGCGCGTACACTTCGGGACGCTGTTCGCTGTGGTATGCGTCAAGTCACAAAGGCGGGTAGCTAGAGATCACGGGATGGCGGGGGGGGGGGCCCTGGAGATTAGCACGAGGACGCTGTGCCCGTGAGCAAGTGTTGCCCATGTCACACTTCCTCCCTGTGGTCATGACGGACTCTCCGAGAGGCATCGGACGATTTCAGAAAACATGCCCACCAGAAAGGACAGTCAGAAGTTGGAGCTGGTTGAGAGGAGATGGACGTGAATGATATTCCTGCCTTTATTTTATTGCGGGATTGAGTAGCAGCGCTGCATTTCAAGCTTTCCACCTGTCAGACACCGGGAGGGGGCTCCGTGTAGCAGGCTCGCCGGAATCTGGTAGGTTCGGGCCATCCCCGCCCACTGGCTGCTCCCCACTGGCTGCTCCCGCCGGATTGTGCATCTCACCAGAGCGTGTGTCACCGCGGCCGCAAGGGGAATAGCTCGCGTCGGGCAGCAGAGGGCTGCAGATGGCCTCGTCTTCAGTGCTGATCTTCAGGACACAAGGCACGGTCTCAGGAGTCCTGGTGGATGATAGGCCAAGTCTTTTTTGTTATTTATTTTGAGAGAGTGTGCTCAAACAGGGGAAAGCAGGCTCTGGGGCTCACAGGGTTGGAACCCATGAACTGTGAGATCATGACCTGAGCCCAGATCAAGACTTGTACGCCCACTGGACTGAGCCCCCTGCTCTTGCAGGGAACAGGTGAGCCTGGACGAAGAGGGGCCTCCCAGCCCAGGCTTGCATCTGGCCTCTGAGATGAGGAAGTGTTTCGCAGTGAGAAGGAGCACAGAGGAGGCCTCGCCCCTGATCCGGACAGTGCACCTGCCGTGTGCCCCCCAGATTCCTGTCTACCTGAAACCTGGGATGGGCAGAGTTTGCGGACATGGAGAAGTCTGCTTGACTCCTGTTCCCAAGAGCAGAGTGGAGGATGTGGTCACAGGGGGAAAGGCTGATGGTTGGGAGGCAGTGGCCCCAGAGCCCCAGGAGGCTGGCAGGATGTTCCCACAGCCTCCCGAGGGCCCTATGGCCTTGTCTCCATGCGGCTGCCGGCAGCCCAGGGATGCACTCTCCTCCACCCCTCTCGTGTTTGCTCAGCGTCCCGGGCTCTCCCTGTGCTTGGCCCCGGCCCTGCACTGGGGCCATCTCAGGGCCTAGGTGTGCCCCACAGCCCTGGGCTGGGCTGGCCGCGGCCTTCTGGGCCCTGCCTCAGAGCCCAGGCACATTGTGGACACGCAGAGGAGCAGAGAAGGATGTTTGTGGAAGGTGTTTGAAGGAGGAGCAGGGGACCTGGCCTTCCAGAGCTTTCCTGGAGAGGCAGGCGAGGTCCTCGTGGTTGTTTCAGGGCCTGGACGGGCTTGAGTCGGCCTGAGTGTGGCATGGGTTGGGGTGGGGAGGAGGGGAGACCCTCTTCCATTGACCTTTGCCCCCAGCCTCCATCTGCAGCTGTTGTTGGAGCCTTCCTTCTCCCAGTGCTGCCCGGGGGCCATCACCATACTTGAAACAGATTTCACTGGAAACCGGGACCCTGCCACTTTCCAACCACAGGCCAGACTTTGGTCAACCCCTGGCTTTGATGTCACCATGCCCTCCTGCAGCTAATGTAACATCTTTGGCGTTTTCCAGCGGACAGGGAGAAATCGCCTGCATTTCTGGGATGGTGCGCGTCTCCTTCGTGGGAACTGCCAGCGGGTGACCTGGAGCCTCCGTTCATAGACCCTTAGAGAAGGCGGGACAGGCTGCCGTGAATTCAGGAAACCCCAGCCACACTGGGCCTCCCGTAGCGAGCCCAGGCTGAAAGCAGGACAGAGCTAGGTTTGCTGGTGGCCAGATGGCAGGCGGCAATGGACACGCAGCAGGGAACGTGTTGACCTGGTGTCCCCTTACCTCCAGGGGGGCTGGGGGTTGGGGCAGAGCCTGGCTAATGATTAACCTCCTTGTCGGCTGCAGGCCTATCCCACTAGCAAGGCTTGTCCTGTGTCTGTTTCTGTCCAGCGTGTGACACCAGCGTCCTGTGTCACATCCACAGTTGGTGGTGTGGGCACAACGGGCACGGGGCTCTGAGTTCCCACCGCCCCGGCCACTGACTGCATCCTGGGCTCCGCTGCTTCTGGCCTCCAGCAAGCCCTTGCCTTCAGGGTCGACGGGGGCCGTGTTTCAGTGAATGGATGTCCCCAGGTCCCCAGGCTGGAATCCGCCACAGAGAAGAAGGTTCTGGTTGAATGTCCTTCCTTTGTAGCCCCCCACAGGCTCCGAATGCAGGGGGGACTTGGAAGGCAGAGGCTGAGTGGGTTTGGGGTGGAAATTGGTGCACTCTTGCAGGCGGGCTGGGCACTTACTGGTTTAATGCCCTTAGTGGGACATCGAGAGCATGGGAAGAGGCCTCGTGTCGACGGCACTTCAGTGACCAGAGCGTGTTTTTACCTGCAAGAGGGGTAATTATGAAAAATGCACACAACACCACTTCCCCCACCAAAACAGTGAAAGTCTCTGCTGGAGAGGGACCCTGGCCGCCAGTGCTGGGGCGGACAGAGGGGAGGACACACAGAATTCCGGATCCGATTCCTCCCCGAGTTCCACGTGACAAGGGTCTTAGCCGTGGAAGTGGGTGTTGGGCTAATTGGTGTGGGGTCTGTGGTGTCCCGGCCGTGCCAGGAACATCTCTGCTGGGAGAGTGGGGGCCATTCCTGGGGTCACCGCAGACGTCCCTGAGGTCTGGGAAGGTCTCCTGTGTGTCCGGGATCCACGCAGTGTGGGAGTGGAAGGCTGCCAGGCAGCGGAAGGTCTGGCCTCAAGCTGGGCTCGCTTGTCTGGGTCCCTCCTGGTGCAGTTCCCGTGGCTTCTCCTTCCAGTTATTAGGAAACGGTTCCATCAGGAGAATGGAGGAGGTTTTGTCCTGTTGCATTTCGAGGCTGCCTGGGCCCCTCCGTTCTGAGAAGCTTCTCCACCTGGCTCACATGGTGCTTCCCGGCAGCGGTGACCGGCCACGGTCCCTTTGCCTGCGTGTCCGGCTGCGTGGTGAGTGCGGTGGCCTGTCCTCGGGTTGAATGGAGTCTGGATGGCAGGGCCCTGGGGACTGATGCAGACGTGGGCTGGATCCCCGTGTAAGAGCGGTCAGCTTTGCGACTTTGGGCCGTGACATGACTTTCTGATCTCTGTAGCTGACTTTACAGAAAGCACTTATTAAAGGGGAAAAAACCCCACCCAAACCTGAAACTTTGTTACTGGTCTTTGAAAAGTGCTAGGAGCCCAACTCTTTCTGAAAATTAGAAAATAAAGAGAAACAAGCTCTTTAAATTTTTCAGAGAGAGAGAGAGAGAGAGAGAGAATCCCAGTCAGACCAGAAATCATAAGTCTGTTATTTAACTGAGCCACCTGGGCAGCCTTAGACACAAGCTTTTAATTTTTTTTCTTGCACAAACTGTACCTCAAGGTTAAAAACAGACAAAGGGAAAGCTTTGTTTTTGTTTTTTTTCCCCCAAAGAGAGAAAGTTTTATGTATTAAAAATGTTTCTTTAAATGTTTTATTTACTTTTGAGAAGAGAGAGAGAGACAGTGTGAGCAGGGGAAGGTCAGAGAGAGAGGGAGATACAGAATCTGAAGCAGGCTCCAGGCTCTGAGCTAGCTGTCAGCACAGAGCCCGACGCGGGGTTCGAACCCATGAACCACGAGATCATGACCTGAGCCAAAGTTGGACGCTTAACCGACTGAGCCACCCAGGCGCCCCAAGGGTAAGTTTTATATGAGGAGAAATGCTGGCCAGTAGATGTCAAGAAAGAGAGAGTTAAAATGTGCCCGGTTGTAGTAATGGGGTGGCCATGACCCTCTGTGACCTCCTGGGTCGCAAAAGGAAGCTGGTGGGGTCATGTGCCTCCTCAGGGGAAGTTGGCCAGGACCGTGGGCCTTAGGGAAACATGGTCTGTCCCTCGGCTGAGCCCTTGGCAGAGACCACCCCATTGCCACACGGAGCCCAGATCCGTCCTCGGCAGACAGGAAGTGAGGGGCCAGGGCGGGGAAGTTCTGCTGGGCAGAAAGCACGTGGTCACCTCCGAAAGAATCGCAAGAGGAGGAAGCCTCTCTGTTGTTAAGGAAGTGAAGAGACGTTAGATAAACACCGTCAGGCTTTATTTGGAGCTGGAGTCCAACAATCTGACTGTAAAAAAGAAAACTTGTAAGGCAGGGAAATGGGAATGTTGAAGAGCTATTTGGTGGCAGTAAGGAATCATGGTTAATGATACTGGCGTTTTGTGGCTGTATTTATAAAACTCAGGGGCGCCCGGGAGGCTCCAGAGGTGGAGAGTCTGACTCGTGATCTTGGCTCAGGTTGTGATCTCACGGCTCGTGGTTTCGAGCCCGACTTCGGGCTCTGTGCGGACGGTGTGAAGCTGCTTGGGGTCATCTCTCTCTCCCCGCCCCTCTCCCCAAGTCGTGCTCTCTTTAAAATAAAAACAAAAAACAAAAAGCATCTTCTGAGGATGCCTACTGAAATAGTTACAGAGGAAGCCATGTGATGTGTGTATGGGGCTGACGTCATGATGGTGCGGGGAGGGGCACAGGTGGGCGTGGGGAAGCACTTGGGGGGACAGGTGGGCCCTGGAGCTCAGGAGCCCAGCTGGGATGTGGGTGCGGGGTGAGCACAGAGCTCAGGGCTGCCTGGGAGCTCTCCCCCTTGCTGGTAGGAAGTGGCCCCCCACCCACCGTGTTCCTGCTGTCCTGTGTGACCTAATGGCTTCAGCTCGCCCCTGAGTCATCAGTGTGTGACATTCCAGATGGAGGGTCAGACGGATGGGTGACATCTGGAAAGACCAGTCTGCTAGATGAAGTGTTTCACTGCACACCTGCTGAGATCAGCGGCACGTGACACAGGGTTGATACAATGTTTTCTGAAGTGGCAACGTTTGCTTCATTCATGCCTTCTTTAAAGCTAGTAGATTATTCCTCGAACCTTCTACGAACCGCAGGGTCATTTCAGACTAGCCAAGGGCATTCTCATTCTCTTCCCCCAGGAAGACCACCTACTTCCTTCCCCAGATGTTATCTTTAATAAGATTTTCTCATGGAAGAAATTAGGCCAAGGCGTGTCTCTTGAGTGGGAGAAGACTTGGACTCCGTGTGACAGATAACTGGAAAATTCAGAGTTAACAATGGGTTTGGACGTGATGAGGTAGTGAGCTCCCCGTCCTTGGGGATATTCGAGCAGAGGCTGCAGTGGTCCTTCCTTAGGTGATTGCAGGATGTAACAATGACTGCAAGGGATACTTTAGTGAAGCCAGCATTGTATTGTGTTCGGTACTATGATTTTTCCTGCAGACCAAGTAGTGCAGAGTATCCAGGTCCATGGGCTACGAAATGTGGTCCCAGATCAGCCTCATTGTCAAGCTGGGACCTTCGGTATTCTCTGCTGCACTGCAGGCCAGCTGAATGAGAAATTCTGGGGTGGCATCCCAGATCTCTCTTTTTTAACATTTTATTTATTTATTTTGAGAGTGGTAGAGAGGGAGAGAAGGAGAGAGTGGAAAGGAAGAAGGTAGAGGCAGAGAGAGGGGAGGGATAATCCCAAGCAGGCTCCATGCTGTCAGCACGGAGCCTGACATGGGGCTCCATTTCACAAACTGTAAGAGTAAGGCATCCTCAGTGGAAAGAGGCAGGGTTCCCTGCTTAGAAATATGACTGGACTAGACTGTGGTCGTGATTTGTTCTGTATGTTATCATGACATATCATGATTTCCTCTGTGGGGACGTTAGAGTGGGGATTTGGGGGAACCTGGGTGGTTCCGTTTGTTTAGTGTCTGGCTCTTGGTTTTGGCTCAGCTCATGATCTCCCAGTTCGTGAATTCATCCCTGAGTCTGGCTGTGTGCTGACTGTGCTGAGCCTGCTTGCGGCTCTCTGTTTCTGCCCCTCCCCCCAGATAAATAAATGAAAAATAGGGACATTTTCCCGCTATTTCTAACATGAGTCCGAGTCTCACCATCTGCAGGTTCTCATAGATTCAGTTGCAGTCGAGCCTACTTGTGTGCAGATCTGTGACCTTGCTAGCTTTGTCTGTAATCCTGAATGAGCGGTCACTGTGCATTGGTGGCCAGCCACGGACCACATCTCTGACCCATCCTGAACCCCTGCCCCCGGCAGGCGGTGCTCAGTGCCTCGTGCTCGCGCATGGCCGTGCTCCCGTTAGTGCTCCCCGGTTGAAAATGGCCCTCCCGCAGTGCTGCGGGCTCTAGCCCCGCAAGCCCCCAGTTCATGCGGACTTTGTAGGCAGCGTGATCCCGAATAGCAAGAATCAAATGCACTGATGAGGTCATGACCAGGGTCCTCAGACCGCTCCGTTGTCCAGACGTCACCTGCCAACTTCCTGTACACCGGAGTTGCCTGTCAGGGAGCACAGACCCCAGCCCGCGTTTGCTGCCTCCCTTCGAGTCTGGGGTGGGCAGTTCTCTTGGCTTGGTGGGGCTGCCAGGGGTGAGAGAAGTAGACCGTCCACTGTGCTGCAGGAAGGGTTCACCAGACCCCCGGGCCCCATTGCTGCTGTGCACC
>PJEM01017537.1:0-21673 GCA_004023845.1 Helogale parvula
CAGGAAAACAGGAGAGGCCTAATGGAGAACCAGGGGGAGAGGAGGAGGGAGAGAGAGTTGGGGAGAGAGAGGGATACAAAACTTGAGAGACTATTGAATGCTGAAAATGAACTGAGAGTTAAGGGGGAAGGGGGTGGGGGGAAAAGAGGCGGTGGTGATGGTGGCGGGCACTTAGGGGGAAGAGCACTGGGTGTTGTATGGAAACAAATTTGACAATAAAAAAAAATAAAGTTAATAAAAAAAAAAAAGAAGTCTGTCGGTGGGGGAGGGGAGGCAATTTCCACGTCCGTCAACTGATTAGATGCGACGCACCACATCTTGGATGGCTCTCTATTCAAAGACTACTGGATTCAGTCTTAATCTTATCTTTAGAAATACCTGTGCAGCAGATTCCAAACTCGTGTTTGAATATCTGAGATCTGGGAACATGTGTAATTAATCTTCCAAACCATTTTGCCATACATTTGCCAGAATTAATTTATGACTAATTAAGGCTGATTATAACAAACTCTTTGGTTGTATGTTTAAGTTGTCTGACTTTTTGTAACTTAGACGTCTTTATTATCCTGCTGACTTCTTGCACACTTTCGGGTCTTGGCTCAAAGACTCTCTGTTATTACATACACTAAATGAGCCCGTATTCAACAGCAGCGCAAACAAGTAAGTTTTCCAACTCATATTTAATCTGGGCTCATTTAGTCTACTTTACAAATGTTATCAGCAAATATTTATTTAAAAAATTTTTTTATGTTTATTCATTTTTGAGAGAAAGAGAGAGAGAGTGTGAACAGGGGAAGAAAAGAGAGTGGGAGACACAGAATCTGAAGCAGGCTCTAGGGTCTAAGCTGTCAGCACAGAGCCTGATGTGGGGCTCAAACTCACAAACTGTGAGATCATGACCTCAGCTGAAGCAGATGTTTAACCCACTGAGCCACCCATGTGCCCCCCCAGCAAATACTTAAAAAAATACTCATTAACATAAGGTGCAAAAGGTAAAGAGACACCTTCAAATGTTATTACATGCTTAGAGAAATTCCAGTCAAACATTCATTAAATGCACAGTTTTGCATCGTTTCCCAGTTATATTAACATGGATTTGTTGTATTTTTTTCCCGCACACACATCATCATGGTAAACCTAGAGAAATAAATATGTAAATATAAATTACATAAATGTATTATTTAAGGTTCTCTCAAATAACGGTAGGATAAATAAGTGGACTGGACCACCTTGAATAGCTTACTCCTTTTTAAAAAATGTTTATTGATTTTTTAGAGAGAGAGATAGAGAGAGAAAGAGCATGAGCAGGGGAGGGGCAGAGAGAGAGACAGAGACACAGAATCTGAAGCAGCTGCAGGCTCTGAGCTGTCTGCATAGAGCCCAATACATGGCTTGAACCCACGAACCGTGAGATCATGACCTGAGCCGAAGTCGGATGCTCAACTGACTGAGCCCCCCAGGTGCCCCCTGATTAGCTGACTCCTCTGAGCGTGGCTCAGCATGTTCCAGTGTGTTGTTCCGTAAACATGCCTTTTTCAGCTTGGCCATTTACGTTCAGGACAGAGTCGAATCTATGAAACACTGGCTTGATCTCTGGGTTTTACTCCGCAAGGAGACTCTGCAAACCAGGAACTTTATCATGTTGGGGTTCTCACGCTTAATTCTTTAAATCTTGTTCAAGAAACGGGAATGCAAATGTTTATCACTCGTGGATTATTCCTGTTTGCCCTTTTACAGAAACAAATCTCAGAATTTGCGAAGCATCTGCATTTCTGTTTTGCAGTCGATTTCCTGATATTGTTTACTCTTAATTTTGTAGTTGGGATTAGGGAACAACTAGCAACATTTTTTGTCCTCCTAAATTCAGACCACGTAACATAAGATGTTATTAACTGACTGCACCGTAGTATATATATTCGACTGGCTTTATAACAAAGTTCTAGTTTACCTACAGTCTCTTTCACCCTTGTTATTTCCTGCTACTTAATTCTTAGATTTTGGTAAGCATATAGTAGTATCATATTGGGTTTTTAATACTGTTATTTTCAAGACAGGTAATGGTGAGAATGTGTTCATATTGGTGTTGGCATTTGAGTGGTGCACTTACGGTGGAATGTCTGTGCTTTTGTGGAGTTTTAATAGGAGTGATAGGTGAATGGATGGATGGATAGATGGATGGGTGGATGGATGGATAGATAGATAGATAGATAGATAGATATGTAGATACATAGATACATAGATAGATATGATGGATAGATTTATGGATGGATAGATAGATACAGGAGTGGATGGATGGGTGGGTGGATGGATGGATGGATGGATAGACAGACAGATGGATGGATGGATGGGCTGATGGATGGATGGATAGGAGGGAGGGAGGGAGATAGATAGATAGATAGATAGATAGATAGATAGATATGATGGATGGATTTATGGATGGATAGATACAGGAGTGGATGAATGGGTGGGTGGGTAGATGGATGGATGGATAGACAGACAGATGGATGGATGGGCTGATGGACTGATAGGGAGGGAGAGAGGGAGTGAGATAGATAGATAGATACGTAGATAGATAGATAGATAGATAGATAGATATCATGGATGGTTGTATGGATGGATAGATATAGGGGTGGATGGATGGATGGACATAGAGATGGATGGATGGATGGGCTGATGGATTGATAGGGAGGAAGGGAGGGAGTGAGATAGATAGATAGATATCATAGATGGTTGCATGGATGGATAGACATAGGAATGGATGGATGCATGGATGGATGGATGGAGATATGACAGATGATGGATGGATGGATGGATAGTTCTAGGCATGAATGGATGGCTACATATATAGACAGATGGATGGATAGATAGATATGATGGATGGATGGATAGATGGCTACATAAATAAATAGATATGGAGATAGGTAGATAGGTAGGCAGGTAGGGAGGGAGGTAGACCGTAGAATTCTTTCTTGAATACATTTATTAAATTCCTATGTTTTCCCACATAGAGAGTTACATTGTCAATCTTGTGATGGTATCCTTGAATATAAAAGTGATTAATTATATTGTGGTGCAATTTATCAACTTTTCCTTGCATGCTTAGCATGTTTGCCTCCTATTTTAACAATTTGGCTCAATGAGTGTCATGAAGATATTTCCTCTTTCCTCCTACAAACATTATTTTCTATTGTTCATTTGTATATACTGTACATCTAGAATGAATTTATCCAAATTATGTTAAATCATAGCAATTTATTTAAAAGATCTTAAGTCTTAGTAAACTTGCACATTCCCCATGATTCACTGTTCAGACCACATTCTTCTCGGCACTTTACTGTCAGATTTGTCCTGGGTTGGGTGGCTGCATATGTAGTCTTTCTTTTGGGGCTCCCTTCATCCTGATTCATTAGTCAGTCAATTCCTGTTCGCCTGTGGCATTAAAGCACTATTGAATTCTAATGAGTTCGAGATATCTCGCACTGTCCTTAAGTTTCAAGTTATCTTTCAGGTATGCATTTTCCTTCATATTTCCGCATGAGTTTTGCGATCAGGTTGTCAATATGTAAACTGGTGAGATTTTTGTGGCAGTTTGGGCTAAACCTGTAAATTAGGGGAGAAACAGCCTCCTGATTCATGAACAGGATGTATTCACCCCATAACTAAGTTTTCATGTTTTTATAATAAGGTTTGGCAGTTTGCAATGTCGATAGCTAGTGTGTCTCATTACATTTATTTAAAAATATTGGATATTTTGATGTTTTAACTGTTCCATTTTGTAATGTAGTTTTATTTCCTCTTCTGGTCCACAGGAATAGATGTTTTCATTCTGCTTTGTATCTGGACACTTTCCTAATTTGCTGTTTCTGATGGCACATCTCTAGATCTTGTTCAATTTTCTATGTAGATGATCATGGCTTCTATGCATAATATATCTCATTTAAAATAATACATGTGCATATGTGTATCCTGAGTATAATGCGGATATGCATTCAACATTTGCTTTAAAAATATAAATTCCACTACAGTGATAAATAGAAATGAAAAAACCATGATAATAAATGTCTTTGTCTCATGTTGCATATTTGTGGAAAACCTTCAATAATAAATTATTAGGAATTATTTCAGGGGCACCTGGGTGACTCAGTCAGTGTGTGGTGTGATCTTGCAGTTTCTGATATCAAGCCCTGTGTCCGGCTCTGCACTGACAGTGCATGAAGCTCCTTTCTGGATCTCTCTTCACACCCCCCCCCCCCCCCCCCCCCCCCCCCCCCCCCCCCCCCCCCCCCCCCCCCGCCCGCCCACCACCAGCTCATGCTCACTGATTCTCAAAACAAATAATCTTAAATTTTTAAAAATAATTGCAGCTCCACAGGTATTAGAAATAATCTTTGTCTAATGACAAAAAATTTCTCAAACACACAGCTAATTAAGAGTTTTATTAAAATCAGTAATGGGTATTATCCAGTGCTTTATCTGACTGTATTAAAAAGATCAGGTGTTGAGGATTTTATTTTACTTTTTTAAATGTTTTTTATTTATTTTTGAGAGACAGAGAGAGTGTGAGCAGGGGAGGGTCAGAGAGAGAGGGAGACACAGAATCTGAAGCAGCTCCAGGCTCTGAACTAACTGTCAGCACAGAGCCTGATGCGGGGCTTGAACCCACGAACTGTGAGAAAATGACCTGAGCCGAAGCTGACGCTCAACCGAGTGAGCCACCCAGGCGCCCCTCAGGGCCCCATAATATACCGTTAATGTTAGCAGTATGTGTAATGATGTCGTCTTTGGGAGTTCTTTAGGTAACGGGATGGACCCCTTTCCTAGCCTCAGAGAGTCTTGTGAGAGTGTATAAATGATAAGAGTCTTTGTGAAGAAATAATTCTTGGCACTCTTGATTCCTTCTATTTCTTTTATCATTTTATTTATATGGGAGTCATGTCTCTGAACTGTATTCTTCTTTTTGCATTTTTGGTTTTATTGTCCATGTCTTTTCATAAGGATTTATTTTGGATTTTGTTTTGTTTGCATGAGAAAGAGAACTCAAAGACGATTCACCACCCTTTCTGTTTTTCTGACCAAGGTCCCAGCACCTGTATATTTTGAGGAAATTCGATTTGAATTCCATCGCACCTGCTTTCACACATTCCGTTTTCATCACCAGGCAGGTCACGTTTCCCCCCAATTTACGTTGTGATTTCTTCTCTGACCGATACCTTATTTGGAAATGCATTGCTTCATTTTCAAATAATTGGGAATTTTGTGTTTATTCTCTTGCCATGGACGTCTAACCTACTTTCATGGAGACCAGAGGATGTTTGCCATAAATCTTAGTCCTTTGAAAATCGTCCAGACTTGAGTTGTATGGCAGCAGATTTATACACTCAGGCGGGCGTTCGAAGTGCATTTAAAAGAAAGCGCAGTGTGCATTTTCGTTTCCATCAGTCTGATCACGTTTATTAATATATTGTTGAAATCATCTTTACCGTTAGTGCTTTTTTCCTGAATCCGTATTTGTTTGTGTGATTTATGTTTTAAAATTACCCACTGCGATTTTGGATATTTTTCTCTTTTCCTTTCTCTCTGTCCGTTTGTATTTTTCATTGCTTTGTCGTTTCCATGCAGGTGAATTTTACATGGTGACGTCTTTACTTCATGGGTAATTTTTCTTTGCAAAATCTCTTTACTCTTCACAATTCTGTCTTCAAGTCTGTGTCCTCTGACATTTAGAACAATTAGACCAACTTGCTTGCTCGATTTTCACTTGGTTAACATTGTTTTTCTACTTAAAATATTTTGTCACCTTTCTACTTAAGACCTTGCTGTAGTAATCAGCAGATAATTGGATCTTGCTTTTTAATGTAGTCTGAAAATAGTTTTCTTTTAATAGAAATTACGATATCCAGACCATTAACATCTCGTGTAACTGGTATATTTAGACGGAACATACTCTATTGTTAATTGTCTTTTATGCCTGTCCGGTGTTTCTTCTTCTATGTTTCTTTTAAGGAAGATTGGCAATCTATATTTTATTTGTCCAGCCATCCGTTAGCTTGTTACAGAGCATTGCACTGTTCCTTACTCAGATATTCTTGAGGTAAAAATATACTTCCTTTACGTAGTGAGGCTGCTATAAATTAGTAATGCATCCTTCTCCTAACCGTGCAAGATCACGTTAACTTAATTCACCCTCAGTCTCTTCTGTCATTGTGTATTTTTTCTTTAAGAATGCTTTTAATACTTATTTTTGAGAGAAAGAGAGTGCGAGCAGGGGAGGAGCAGAGAGAGAGGGAGACACAGAATCCAAAGCAGGCTCCAGGGTCTGAGCTGTCAGCATAGAGCCTGACGTGGGACTTGAACCCATGAACTGTGAGATCATGACCTGAGCTGAAGTCAGATGCTTTGAGAGAGAGAGAGAGTGAGTTGGGGAAGGACAGAGAAAGAGGGAGACACAGAATCAGAAACAGGTTCCAGGCTCTGAGCTGTCAGCACAGAGCCCAATACGGGGCTTGAACCCATTAACGTGAGATCATGACCTGAGCCAAAGTTGGCCGCTTAACCGACTGAACCACCCGGGTGCCCCTCATCCTGTATTTTTTTTTTTTTCTAAATTCAGATGTGATTAACAGGCTGTGAAATCCAGTCGTTTACAATGTACAATTCAGTAGCTTTTCGCGCATTCATAAGATGAAATCATGGCGCCACCATGCTGTTCTGGGTCATTTGTGTGACCCCAATAACTGGTAGGCATTCAATGACCATTCCCCTCCCCCCAGCCCCAGGAAGCCATAAAGCTCAGAGTTCGAGTTCTGTTCCAATGGATGTCTCCTTCTACACATTTCTTAGGCACTGTATCCCATAAGGTGTGTCTTGGGAACTTCCTTCCTTCACTGGACATCCTGGCGATGTTTTCTAGAAATACTTACTTGTTCCTATCCATAAAACTTAAAGAAAGATACCAACCAGACATGAACATGACATACTTTTTCTTCTCAAACATGTAAGGTCAAATTTCTTGAATTAATGGACTAAATCTTTTGCCTCGTTGGCCCTATATATAGCCAATAAAGTCCCAGAATTAGAGTTGCAATCCTGTGAAAAACCCGTAGTCCATGGTGCATGTGTTAAGGTGTTACATTAGTATGTCCCCCTTTCTTGTTCATGAAATTCTATGAAATCTACAGTTTCTATATGTATTTACATGTGAACAAACCCACATGAACAACCCTAGGTAGGTTTTTGCTTTAGTATTTTGATTAAATAAGGCTTAACATGTGTAAAAGTAACATCAGTAATGAAACTCATAACTCTGTAACTCAGAGTTACAGGTGACCCCTCCAAATGCCAACAATCATAGACATCATTAAATAGAATCAATTAGGCACCACAATTAAGAACATTTGTCATGGGGGGCGCCTGGGTGGCTCAGTCGGTTAAGCATCCGGCTTCAGCTCAGGTCAGATCTCACGTTTGTGGGTTCAAGCCCCGCGTCGGGCTCTGTGCTGACAGCTAGCTCAGAGCCTGGAGCCTGCTTCTGTGTCTCCTTCTCTCTCTGCCCCTCCCCCTCTCATGGTCTGTCTCTCTCTGTATCAAAAATAAATAAAACATTAAAAAAAAAAAAAAAAAAGAACATTTGTCATGGGCTTGGAGGGGACCTGGCCGTATCTTAAATGCCTGTGCGTTATCTACTTATTTAGACTTGGTAGTTCAGTTATAGATCTCCACATTGTTCAAAATAAAACTAAACAAAAGCACAACTGGGAGCTTTAACTTTTCATTTTCGCATGTACCCTTTCTGTCTCTCTCTGGTTGGTATTAAATAACTTCTTAATCCAACACTTAGGCATCAAACTGCTGAGGTACTTTAATACATATCATAATTTCCTTTCTTAGAAATGAGGTCGTCTATACTAGAGTTGACCTTGTCCTTCCACTGTGAATATATCTAATTAAAAAGATGAACATTGTATCTATATTTGACTAACCACGACTATTCTCCTTTCTCTCTCATGAGGGGTGTCTTTCAGGGTGTCCACAAATGGTCTGCACTCTCTCGTTAAAAACGAATGCCCTGATTATAAATCGAGTGTCACTGAATGAGCTACATGATGCGGACTAGTGAGGTAAGATCCCCGGGAGATCCATTATGATATAATGTAGGTGATCCAGCTCCGTAACTGATCATGATTTACAGAATATACACTCGAAATCAAAAGGGATGTGGGTAGTAATGATTAATCTTTGAAGGGTTTTCACTCCATTTTCCTTTTGATTATTTTTTTTAACTTTTTTTTAACATGTATTTATTTTTGAGAGACAGAGAGAGACAGAGCATGAGTGGGGGGCGGACAGAGAGAGAGGGAGACACAGAATCGGAAGCAGACTCCAGGTTCCGAGCTGCCAGCACAGAGCCCAGCGCAGGGCTCAAACCCACTAAACCTTTGGATCATGACCTGAGCTGACGTCAGATACCGAAGTGACTGAGCCACCCAGGCGTCTCCCTTTGGTTATGTTCTATAAAATTGTCCATTTAACTATGAGTTCATCAGCTTCCTTCTATCCTGAAAAGACATTTTTTTTTGTTTTGCATTTTAAATTTTTTACTACTTTTTTTGAGAGAAAAAGCACAAGCAGGGGAGAGGCAGAGAGAGAGAGAGATCAAGACCCGCGTGCTCTACCCACTGAGTAGCCAGGCACCTCATGCCCTACATGTTTTCATCGTTTTCTGTAGAGTGCTTACAAGGTGTCTGAGCTCAGTGCTCCTGGGAACATCCACAAGACCCCAACCAGAGACTCAACTCCCCTTGGTGTCTGTTAGATCAAAGGAACCAGTCCAGAAGGACACGAGTTTCGTGTGGCCACAGATGGGGAACACACAGGCGTGCTGGAGCTTCCAGAACTTTCTCTTCAATGGGGTTGAGTTACCATTACACAAAAGCTACCTTCATAACCGCCTTGAAGTATACAGTTGGGTAGCATTCATTGCATTCACCGTCCACGTCCAGAGCTGCGTCTCCTCCCAAACTGAATGTGTGTCCCCGTCAGCATTAAGTCTCCTTCTGCTCACGTACTGGAACCCATCCCCTTTCTGAGCTCCTGAAATGCATGAAGATGAGACACACAGACACACAGAAGAAACCTGGTGAAGACGGACACAGAGCCAGGAGGGAGGGAGCCACCAGCCCGGAACTCCTGGAGGCCCAGCAGCTGGAAGAGACAAGGAATATTTCATCAAAAGCCCAAGCAATAGAGCCTCTCAAACTAAATGTTCCTAAAATGCACAGCATAACTCAGCAATGTAGGGGACTGGTCGTCATCAAGTTTGCCCTATATTTTGGGGAAAACCCCTACAGATGGGGACGTTACAATGTCCAGGAAAGTGTGCGTTGCACAAACACTGGGAGATACTCGGCTTTCTGTGCTTTGCCCGTACCCAGACTTTACGGTCGTTGTTCTGTGTACGTGCATGTGTTTGGACCGAAATGCATTAGATGACCGCCCTGCAGATTTTGGGTGCCACGCAGAGATTTCCTGGCCAGTTTGACTGCTACAGCCTCCAACTTCCCTGGGGAAGAATACCTCTCACCATGGTAGGAACTGTTTCCAGCAGTGCTGGTTCCTGCCCTACAATAAAAGATCCAGAGAAAGCCAAGATGCTCATTTAGGAGACTGCCGATCATCAGTCACCTGCCAGAAAGCAAGACTGTCTCCTGAAAAACCATCCCCGCATCTTATTTAAATGAAGACAGCAAGACCCACGTGAAGGACAAAGCCCAGAGTCTCTGTGCCAAACCACTAAACTTCGTCCAGTCTGTGTTTTTAAAAGCGTTAGACGCTCACATGTCACATTGAAGCCACGAACCTCCAAGGCCGAGTGCTACTTCTGATTTTCATCGTTCAATCATCATCATCAACCCGCTCTTAATATGCTATTTGCAGACAGACAGTCGGTGCCAGAAATAACCTGGTCTGAAATCAGAGCTCATGCTTTATTCATCAGGTCTGGTTTACATTATTTCTGGCGCTAACAGCAAAATGAGTGCATTGCTCCTTTGGAGAATCATTCGAGACTCCTAGGTCGCAAAGAATGCCAGCTAGAACCGTGTCTGCTGGAGGGATGCAGAAAAGGTAGAGACTGGACCGTTGTCCGCCAAGCAGAGGTGCTGACTGTGCGGTGTTGATGGACGAAGACGAGGGGACATAGTCTTGGTTCTTAGTGATCCCCAACTGGAGAGCCAAGTCCATCCTGATGATGTTAAGGAAAGTCCCGATCTATCCCGATCTACCCCCATAACACCTGCACCATGATGGGAATGCAGAAGACGCACAAGGCGCTCAGTGCCATGTAGGAAAGTAGCAGAAGGAAATGTCAAATGGGCTCAGCATGTGCAGACCTGGTCTCAAAGACCACATGGCCCAACCATTAGGAATGAGCCCACTTGGGCTGGGAGTGGGCAAATCTACCTTCCTCTCCTGCCTCTGCTTCCCATCAGAATGGCAACCTGGGGGATGGCTTGCCTGATCTGGCTCTCAGACGTAGGTCTCCCACAGCACAGGTGCCTCATGCATTGGAGCACCTGGGCCACCTTGTTCTCATGGAAAATCGATGCCTTTTGGCTTCTTAGGTCCTGTCCATCTTTCTACCATTTTGTGTCATCTCCATGTTCTTGTATGTCTCCTTTCTGTGTTTTCAACTTCCTTTTGGAGTCGTCTTCCAGATTTCCCTGCTGATGGCTCAAATGTATGCTCTACAGGGTACTCACTACCCCAACTACACCTCCCAAATTCTCCCGTTGCTCAGTATTCAGTGAAGTGATTCGAGTCCGTGTTATCCAGCCAGTCCTCAGAGAGGTCATAGCCGCCTTCTCCTTTTCTGTCATCTCAAATTCAAACTTCTCATTTTGCATTGGGTTTATGCATTGTTTTATAGCCCCTCAATGATGATGCCCATGGTATCCACTCCAGTGGTTTAGCTTCAAATATTTGCAGTCTGCATCCATTTCCTAGAGCTATCAGAATGAAACACCACCAGCCGCGTGGCTTACGGCCCTAGACATGTACTCTATCCCAAGTCTGGAGGACAAAAATCCAGATTCAAGGTGGTGCAGGACTGTGCTCTCTCTGAAGGTTCCAGAGGACAGCCCTTCTGTGCCCCTTCCAGCTTCTGGTGGCTGCTGCCAGCCTTGCACTTGGGGCCACATCCCACCCACCTGTGCCTCTCTCTCCACGTGGCTTCTCTGTGTCTTTGTCTTCCTGTGACCTTCTCCTCTCTCTGTGATTGTCCCTCTGTTCCTTTTCTTCTTACAAGGACACTTGTCAAATTGGACTAGGACCCCCACAACACCTCATCTTAACTCACATCTTAATTACATCTAGCAGAGACCATATTTCCAAAAAAGGTCACATCCACAGGTACCGGGAAGTAGGACTCCAACCTGTATTTCTGAGGGGAACCATTCAGTCGAAAACATGGTTAAAGTGCTAAATTAAATATGTTCTTTCCAGCCTCAATATCATCACTCATTACATCTTCAAGAGTTTTCTTTCTTAAAAAACAAAAAGGCTCATGCACTAAGTCATCTTACACCACCCGTCATGACATATCAGTGCCTACTCTGGACTTACAAAAGCCTTGGACATTGAGTGACAATATGCATTAAGAGTCTACACGCTAATCACCGGACCTACAACTACGTCAACTCCCGGTGACCTGCCAGATCGTCTGGCCCGTGATCTTGTCTCCAGGGCTCACTCCTCCCTCTTTTCTCTGTAACACCCTCCCTAGAGCACTCATGACTCCACGAAGGCCTGTGAACATTGCCCTGCCCCCCGGACAGTTATTTCTACCACCTTCCCCTTCTAGAACTTTCCACTTATCCCATTTTACTATCTGTGTTTGGAGGGAAAGGCGAACTTGCTTGTTGACTCCACACAATGTATCAGACATAAATATAGATGCTTCACCACCAATTTCTTGCTTAATCTTGGCAAGTGCCTCTCAAACCAGAATTGTTCTCATTTCAAAAATGGAGGACGTAGGTCTCAGAGAGGCAAACACACCCAAGGTTACAGAGCTCAATATTGGCGGAGCCGTCACTTCTACCTGTTTGTGAGGTGATTACTCATCCCACCTAACCAAGCGCCCTCTCAAAGTTGTGACAATGTCCCCTTGGTGCCAACATGGCATCTTATAGATCTCTGCATTCCTGGAGCTTATCAGTGCCTTGACCTTTCCCAGGTGTGGATATAAAATGAGAAGTGAATTATAATTCCTCTGCTTGTTCCATTCTCTATGAGTGCAGGACCTTTTCCATGTTCAGGCTTCAATAATGATGTAAACAGTTCACAAAAAGCAGAGTCAGGGACGCCTGAGTGGCTCAGTCATTTAAGTTTCCAACTTCGGCTCAGGTTATGATCTCATGGTTTGGGAGTTCGAGCCCCACGTTAGGCTCTGTGCTGACAGCTCAGAGCCTGGAGCCCATTTTGGATTCTGTGTCTCCCTCTCTCTGCCCCTCCCCAGCTTGGGCACACACACTCTCTCTCTCAAATATAAATAAGCATTTAAAAAAAGGTAGAGTGATTGGTTCATTAAAGACCAATTCCCATGCATAAAAATCTGAGCCACAATGTGGCTGTCTCCATCCTATCCACAATGATACAACTAGATTTTACTCCCGGTTTCCAAGTTGTGTATCATCCTATTTGCTTTGAGAGAGACGTGCCACAACCCCCAAAATGTGGTAAATCTGAAGACCAGAAAGAAGGCAAACGTTGCAGAATCAACATTCAACGCCAGGCACAGATTAATCAGTATGCCTTGACTCAATCAAGGCATTTCCCCATGGGAGATTTTTAGTGCTTATTATACACCAATTAAAATGCTTTTCCTTTCAGACGAGTTCTGAGCTGTGGGCTAATCACCTTGCCTGGATAAACTTGACATGTGAGGAGTTTTTGTTTTTAGTTTAAACTTTCGGACATACCGAATTTTACTTTCTTGGCGTTTGAAGCAGGTTTTGCAGCAAAACAAAAACACTTCATTGAGTAACTTGAGTGCTTAGGTTCAAATAAGATTTTTTTTACTTTGCCAAATGTCTTCTCATACATTCATTCATTTTCTCATATATACTTGAGTCTGTGTCGATATGCACGTATTTGCACAATGCATGCTGTTCTCTTGGCTCTTTTCATGAATCTGTATCAGAAACCGTTAGGCAATACCAAATTTATTTGGCAAAGCAATAAGTCCGGACATACATCTTTACCAGTTCAGATTCTCCAAAAGCTAGGCACGCCCATCTGAACCTTCTGCCTAATCCTGATTCAAACGACTTCTGGAACTGAAATCACTTGATCCAAATGCATGCACATTTTAAATTGTGGTGAGTGTTGCAGCATTGCTCTTGATGATGTTACAATGATTTACAGTTGCCCCAATTATGTAGAGAGTGTTTCTCCCTTCACTCATCAATTTGGGGAGTGTTGTCAAACTTTGTCATCTTCCCCAATCTAATGAGCAAATGTTTTAATTTTAATTTACATTTCTCTTAATATAAGATTAACATATCTTCATAAATCAAGTAACATTTGGCGAATGATCTATTTGTGTATGTTACCCATGTTTTGCCTTCTTTTTTTTTTAAGTTTACTTATTTATTTTGTGAGAGAGAGTGTACAAATCGGAGAGAGGCTGTGAGAGGAAGGGAGGAAATCTGAAACAGGCTCTTCAGTGTCAGCACAGAGCCCGATATGGGGTCGAACTCAGGAACAGCGAGATCATGACCTGAGCCAAAACCAAGTGACCCACTCAGGCTCCCCACCCATGTTTCTCTATTGGATTTGTTATTAATTTATACATGTATATCTCATATACACATATGTTTATTTTATACACCAAATTAGTTTTACTTATCTTTTCTTACTTACTTTTTTACCTTTTGATTTTCTTATGGTATTTCCCCATGCATTGTGCAAAGTGTACTCTAAAATGCCTATCTTTTATTAAAATTTTTAATGTTTATTTTCAAGAGACAGACTAAGCACAAGTAGGGGAGGAGTAGAGAGAGAGGGAGACACAGAGTTCAAAGCAGGCTCCTGACTCTGAGCTGTCAGCCCAGAGCCTGATGCAAGGCTGGAACTCATGAATCGTGAGATCACGACCTGAGCTGAAGTCAGATACTTAACTTCCTTAGCTACCCAGCCGCCCCTAAGATATTCAACTTTTAAAGAAATTTAGTTCTGTGCTATAAAATCACTTATCACTCTGAGATTATTTAATCAAAAGTTTCCTAACCTTTTTTTCGTACCATATTATTTTCCATTTTCCTTTGAAATATGTGATCCATGGGATTTATCTGTTGACTGACAGGTAACAGAGAGTGTTGGTAAGAATCACTTTCTTTTCCTAAGTGGCTACTCCTTTACCATTATAAACATTCAAATATGAAGGAGTCCATTATATATTAGCACATTTTATACTTTGATATGAATTTCTGGATGCTGTATTTATTTTGAGAGAGAGACAGAAGTCCCCGGGCACAGAGAGAGAAAGGGAGAGAGAGAATCCCAAGCAGGCTGCATACTCAGTGTAGACCCAGACAGGGACCTCAATCCCACGACTCAGAGATCAGAACCTGAGGGCAGTTATCAAGAGTCACAGGCTTAACCAACTGAGCCACCCAGGTGCCCCCCAATTTTACTTTTAAAGTATCAAAAGTGCATGAAAAATTATATTTGAGAGAATTTTGGAAAGGCCATCATATAGAAGAGTCTTGGAAAATGCAAAAGGAATAGACAGAGATGATCACCAATGATGTTTTAGTTGTATTTTTTTTGTGCACAGGCTTCAGGTGCATGAAAATTTTGACATATGTGTGTGATACATTTGAATATGTGGTTCTACCACTTTAGTCTAATGATCTTGAGATAATACCTTCCTGATCCCATGACTAATACTATTAATGTACAATTTATGTGAAATGGAGAGCCTTTATTTGTTTTTTTGCATTATATTTTCAAATAGTATCTTCACACATAATAAAATCTGTGGCTATGTAACAACTTGTTATGTCATCCGATCAAAAGTTTGTTTTGGAGGACTCTTATTTCATCAGAGGTATGTCTTCATTAAGATTTTCAGTGTCTTGGGGCACCTGGGTGGCTCAGTCAGTTAAGCATCCAACTTCAGCTCAGGTCATGGTCTTAGGGTTCGTGGGTTCGAGCCCCGTGTTGGGCTCTGTGCTGACAGCTCAGAGCCTGGAGCTGCTTCAGATTCTGTGTCTCCCTTTCTCTCTGCCCCTCCCCTGCTCGTACTCTGTTTCTCTCAAAAATAAGTAAATGTTAAAAAAAATTTTTTAAACAATTTTCAGTGTGTTGGCTCCTCACAATCTGGCTTGGTGCTTTTGGTGAGGACAGTCTTTCTGTCCTGGGTTTAATGTTAGCACACATCCATGGCTTATACTGTTTATACCTCTCTTTGAATGAATTTCATCTTCACTTTCAATTTTTCCCAACTTAACAGAGTACCCAAAATGACTTTATTCATAAATGTTGCTAACATTTAAATTTATAATAAATGTGGAAGCGATCTATTTTTTCCACCGTATGAATATTCTGCATACATCAGGAAGCATTCAGAAATCATGTGCATGTAGAGGAGAGGTCCTCTCTGCCTCCTCCTTCCCTTCCTTTCTTTTTTTCTGGGAGTGCGAGAAGATAATTTTTCATTCCTGCCTTCTTCTGGAGTACATGTGAGGATCCATGCACTTCATCTGCAACAAAGTTTTGCTGTGAATGTAAGTAAATGCAGAGCGAGGACAGTGCATTTTAATCCCAAGACTTTGTACCCTTAGCCTCTGGGTACGTGATTTCCCATCGACATTTACTCACGTGCAATAATTCGAATCACTTAGGATCACTGGCCGTCCTTAGTGGTTGCGGGAACGCAACGTTGAATGGGCGTCTGGTTGGAGATTTCACCATTGCTCTGTTACTTCTGTCTCAGCAGCGTCAAATCTGCAGATAGCGTTTTCTCAAGAACGCTATTTCTCCGGCGCACAGAGCTGCAAGCTGTCCTTGGTTGCCATAGCATCTGCACTTTGGCTCGAAACTCAGGCGAACAACCTTGAAGAATCATCCAGTGTCATGAAGGATCCTACCGAGCGAAAACAAAACGCTTCCTTCCTTTAACCTACCAGAGAGGAGAGCCCTTCTCTTGCATTTATTGGCGAGGAAAGAATACAATTAAATTTGAATACATTCACTTAGCACACAGATGCCTTTTGCCTTTCATGCTCCCTTGGCGATTCTTATTTCACAACTACCAACAGAAGGCTCGGAAGGATTTCTGATGCCTTGTAACCAAATCTTCAGGAGCACAGGTGTCTGGATCAGACACCCTTATTAATCGCCTGCATCACATGTGTCTTTTTTGCGTTGATTCAACAAGTATCTACCGGGATGCTAGCTTGTTTGACGTATTCCTGACGAGGACAGCAAACGTATATGATGTCCAGGACATTATTTCCTTCTTCTCTTGTCCTGCTGGTTTTCTTGTCGTCTCCTTCTATTTCTCTTCCCTACTTGGCCATCTCACCCAGCATCAGGTCTCCGAATGGCATTTCCATGTCTGTCTCCCCCATTTACCCTTCCTGACTAGGGCCCCCTCACCTCGCAGCGGTACACCCAGCCATCCCCCCCATGGCTCCATCCGGTTGCCCAGTGGACACCCCACACTCAGCTCTATCTCACCTTGTCTCCTGTTCCGTTTCCATGCGTCTCCATTCTGTCATTTCAAGTGCTCTCAAAGTCTTTGCTCATTTCCTGTTTTCTTTCGCAAATGACATTGGTGATTCTGTCCTTGAAGACATTTCCAGGATGTGGCCTCTCTTGCGTCATTTTGGTAGAACCATCGTGGATCTCTACTTGTTTGATGCAACAACATACCCGGCCTCTCTGTCTTCACTCTTATCTGTTTCTATGCTCAATGCGGTGGGACAATGTGAGCCGTCTGTGTCCCTCCGGTCAGCTCACTGTAGGAATTCACGTCTACTCACTTGGAGTCACAGCCAAAGTCGCCCGAATGCCCGCAGGTCTGACGTAACCTGGCCCCTCAGGTCTGTGAGTCCTGCTTGCTTTTGGAGATGGCACTTCTGAGCACCGACTTGTACCGGGACCACTGCACAGGGCTCCATGCTGTTGCCCCAAGGAGCCTGGAAGATGTGCCCCCCGGGCTTCATCCTAACCAATCCTCCTCCCTGAAGCCTCACCCCTCCCAGGCAGAACAATACTTAGCTTCCTTAATGCTTCTAAGCCCTGCTCAAAGCCCACACTTTCCAGAGACACCTGCCCTGGTCGTCTAGTTTTAGGATCTGGTGTCTCCCCACCTTTACGTTTCTGAGTACTCCTTGCCTGCTCTGCCTTCCTAAGTTTTCCATAGCTCTCACCTCCTCCTAAAATACTTAGACGTGTATGTATTACACTCTTGTGGGTCTGCCAACTCAAATAATTTCCATAAATGCAGACGTCTTTATAATTTGGTCCCCTAAAACGCATCCCTAACAGCTAAACCAATGTGTAAAATTTAGACATGGTTCTTTAAATGTTACTGAATTAATGAAAGATTTAATTGAAGAGCATATAACTCAGGCAAGGTTCCAGGAAAGATAACGGTAAAGTCCTTCCCCACCGGGGCTGTGTTTGGAGGCCCAGAACCAGCGAGTTAAGGCAAACACTTTCCTCGGGAACAGATAACTTACCTATTCTTATAAAGATTAACTTTAAGAAAGATCAAAGATATCTCTGCTAAAAAGCAAGACTATTTACTCAGTAACAGTTAAATCACATACTCTTAGAACAATTAACTTCAAAACATTAAACAGATTTAATACATTTTTGTATAAACAGAAAATCTAATCTGAGGTAATAATTGTGATTTTACAGTGGGTCCCTACCTCAAAAATATAGTTAACGAAAATCTTTTCAGTTTCTTTATAAACTTGGACGATAGCTTTGGTCAGTGCTATGTGCTTTCAAGATCTATTCCCAGGACAAAGAAAACTTGTCTCTTTTTTTTTTAAGTTTATTTATTTGAGAGAGAGCAAGCATGAGTGGGGGAAGGGCAGAGAGAGAGAGAAAGAGGAAGAGAAAATCCCAAGTAGGCTCTGCGCACCCAGAGCAGAGCTGGACTCCTGATTCGGGGCTGAGACTCATGAATTGTGAGATCATGACCTGAGCCGAAAACAAGAGTTGGGCGCTTAACTGACTGAGCCCCCCCAGGTGCCCAGACTTCACCTTTTGCATAATCCTGTCTTGGCGAAAAGATGTTCTTGACTCCAATGCAGTCTTCTGTAATCTATATTTTTCCCTGTGTTTGCTATCACCCCCTTTGGAGTAACAAATTATATTCAGATGTGTGCCGCTTGTAAAAGATATGCCTCGAGCAAAATTATGTAGAAAATTTATAATATGTGTATATACATATAGATTTATATGGTACGTATATATATCCTAGATTTATAGTATATATAAATATATCTTTTATATAAATTTTATATAAATTTATCTAGGAGATATATATATCCTAGATAAATATGCCAAAGAGAAAATTGGATTAATATTAAAATAAGAACTATTAATCCAAGATGAGAAGAATTCATACAAATAAAGACGAGGTTTTTATGGTGGTTCATGGAAAATGCGGTAATGGGTAGAAGAGTTATAGTTCAAATAATTACAAGAAGAAATTCAAGATTCACAGTAATACATACTAATAGGTCAAAGTCTAAGGACACAGGGAAATTAATAAGCATAATAAATCCGTATGATACAAGGAAAATTTTTTTGTACTAAATAAGCATGTGTGGCATCAACAGACCAGGTTCTATTTTACAGTAACTTTTAATATATTTGTGTCATGCAAATCAGGCTTCCCAAACCTCACGTAATAAAATACTAAATGAAAAACCTAATCTACCTGAACACGATCTTATTTGGGTTCTAAAATTGGGCTTTAATACACTCACTAATTTAAGGTGGAAAAATCAAAAGGAGTCTAAATCAAAGGATGTGAGATGTGTATATCAAAATGTGTTCTTTATACCCAAAAAGTATTTTCTAAGTGGACTCAGCAATGACCCATGAAGCTAAGAAAAAAATGACAAAATAAACGCACTGCTTATGAAATGATGGAGACATAAGATGTCTTCATATCAACACAGTCGGTAGGTGAATAGATAAAGAAAATGTGGATCATATGACAGCAGAATATTCATCCTGAAAAAGGAGGGAATCCCACAATGTTAAGAGAACAGGGGTGAGCCCGGAGGACTTGATGCCAAACGAAATAGGGCAGACACAGACGGCCAAACACTGCGTGAGTCACTTCGGTAAGCAAGTAAGACTCTGCTCTCCAACTTAAATGTAAAACACCAAACTTTAATTTTTTAGAAAAAAATAGGAGAAAACCTTACGGATCTAGAGCTAACTTGATGCCAGAGGTGTCCATGAAAGTCGCAGCTCATGCCTGAAACTGAGTATTGGGCGTCAGTTACACTCTGGTTTTATTTTTAAACAGTTCACGAATCAGACGTCTTCAGCCTCAAAACCTTGCTCTGCAGACCTTGTTTGCCCAACTTGTCTGCATGATCAGATACCTACCGGACGCTTGAAGCTCACAGAGCTTTGTGCACCGGAGTTCTATTAGATAAAAATAGATTATGCTCAGGAAAATAGTAAAGTATAATTGATATTCTCAGAGAAAAGACACGATGGAATTATTTAAACTCCTCAAGTAAACACAGAGAGCTGAACAATAAAAAAAATAACCACGGAAGGCTAAATATACGGGGAATAAAGACAAAGAACAAATACAAGGAACAGAATGGTTATAAACATGTTAGATATCAATCCAACTATATCATTTAATACAGTTAAATATTAATGCTGAATAGAGATTAAAAGATTGTAACAGTGTATTTAATTTTTTTTTAAACGCACCCATAGACTCTAAAGGAATCCCATTTTTAATATAAAATCATAGGGGCGCCTGGGTGGCTCAGTCGGTTAAGTGTCCGACTTCGGCTCAGGTCATGATCTCACGGTTCGTGGGTTTGAGCCCTGCGTTGGGCTCTGTGCTGACAGCTCAGAGCCTAGAGCTCCTTCGGATTCTGCGTCTCCCTCTCTCTCTGCCCCTCCCCTGATCATACTGTGTCTCTCGCTCTCTCAAAAATAGAACATTAAAAATATTTTAAAAATGTGTAAAATCATGGATAGGTTATGGGGGCCTGGGTGGCTCAGTCGGTTAAGCATCTGACTTCAGCTCAGGTCATGATCTCACAGTTTCTGGGTTCGAGCCCTGTGCCAGGTCTGTGCTGACAACTTGGAGCCTTGAGCCTGCTTCGGATTCTGTGTCTCCCTCTCTCTCTACCCCTCCCCTGCTCTCTCTCTCTGTCTCTCTGTCTCTCTCTTTCTCTCTCAAGAATAAATAAACATTAAAAATTGTTTTTAGAAATGAGGAGGGGCGCCTGGGTGACTCAGTCAGTTAATTGTCCAACTTCGGCTCAGGTCACGGTCTCGTAGTTTGTAGGTCCGAGCCCCACACTGGGCTCTGCGCTGACAGCTCAGAGCCTGGAGCTGCTTTGAATTTTGTGTCTCCCTCTCTCTCTGCCCCTCCTCAGCTCAGCCTTGCCTCTCTCTCAAGAATAAATAAACGTTAAAAAGTTGTTTTAGAAAAAGAAAAAAGCTGTAAAATCTATAACCTAAGCATTGGCCTTAGGAAAACATAAAAAAGGAGATGAATTTAAATCTACACCAAATCAAAGAAAAAGTCACAATATAAATTAGAGCAGAGATCAATAAATTAAAAAACATGAAACCCATGGAGAAAAATCAACAAAGCCAAAAAAACAGGGTCTATGAAAAGATCAATAAAATTGTAACTTCAAGGCAAGCTAACTGAGCAACAGAGGGAGAGAAGACTCAATTTAGTCCTACCACATACGGAAACAAGCCACCAGTAAGGATCCCATTGACGTGAACATATAACAAAGGAGTATTATTAATAACTCTCTGCCCACAAGTTTGATAATTTAGATGGAAAGGACCAATTCCCTGAAAGACCAAAACTCCTACCAGGAGAAATATGCAATTTGAATAGGCCTATTTGTATTAAAGAAATTGAGTCAATAATTAATGACCCTCCTGAAAATGCATGAGGCCGCACAGTTTCACTGGAGAATTCCACCAACCCTTCAAGGGATAAAAATGTATTAGTTTACCATGGCTGCTAGGCAAAGTCCTGAGGATGAATGGCTTCCACACACACATTTAGTTTCTCACAGGCATAGAGGCTGGGGGTCTGAGATCCAGGCAGGACTGAGGCTGGGAGTCTGAGGTCCAGGCAGAACTGAGGCTGGGGGTCTGAGATCCAGGCAGGACTGAGGCTGGGAGGCTGAGATCCAGGCAGGGCCAAGGCTGGGAAGCTGGGATCCAGGTAGGGCCGAGGCTGGGGGTCTGAGATCCAGGCAGGGCTGAGGCTGGGAGGCTGAGATCCAGGCAGGGCCAAGGCTGGGAAGCTGGGATCCAGGTAGGGCCGAGGCTGGGGGTCTGAGATCCAGGCAGGGCTGAGGCTGGGAGGCTGAGATCCAGGCAGGGCCAAGGCTGGGAAGCTGGGATCCAGGTA